>CAUYOR010044158.1:0-11967 GCA_963573925.1 Callimico goeldii
TGGCACCCAGGCTGGAGTGCAGTGGCACGATCTCAGCTCACTGCAATCTCTGCCTCCTGGGTTCAAGCGATTCTCCTGCCTCAGCCTCCCAAGTAGCTGGGACTACAGGCATGCACCACCACACCCAGCTAATTTTTTGTATTTTTAGTAAAGACAGGGTTTCACTGTGTTAGCCAGGATGGTCTCGATCTCCTGACCTTGTGATCTGCCCGCCTTGGCCTCTCAAAGGGCTGGGATTACAGGCGTGAGCCACCGCGCCCGGCCCAGAATGTAAATGTTTTGAGTCCTGCTTTAACAGTCCTAACTCTCCCTGGATAAATGGATGTCATTTATTTATTTCGTATTTTTGTATTTTTTTTTGGAGGCAGAGTCTTGCTCTGTCACCCAGGCTGGAGTGCAGTGGTGCAATCTCAGCTCACCACATCCTCTGCCTCCTGGATTTAAGTGATTCTGGTGCCTCAGCCTCCTGAGTAACTGGGACTATGGGTGTGTGCCAGCATGCTTGGTTAACTTTTTGTATTTTTAGTAGAGACAGGGTTTCACCATGTTGGTCAGGCTGGTCTCAAACACCTGACCTCAAGCGATCTGCCCGCCTTGGCCTCCCAAAGTGCTGGGATTGCATGTGTGAGCCACAATGACCAGCCAATAAATGGATGTCATTTAGAGGGAGAGCAGGAAGGTCACACCTAGTAAATGCAGAATCCAGTGCACTAACATTATTTAAAAATTACAACGATCCCCCTTACATTCCTCTCTGACCTTCTCTCCATCTCTCTTCCCTCCACTTATGGCTTCTGCCTCTGCCACCAACCAGTGGCACAATGTAGCTCACATTTAAACCCTTCAAGGGGAGGAGCTGGTTGGTTTTGTCATCACCATTGAGTGTGGGTCACTCCAAGGGAGCAGAGCTGTGCACTGAAGGGTCATGTGGGATGCTACATGCCCACCTAGACTGAGGCAGCCTCCCCTCTGAATTGGGGGAACAGAGGTCGTTGTAGGGAAGTTGTTGGCCACAAACCCCAGGAAGACTCCTCTTTTCCTGCTGGGTCCTAAATTAACTACTGGATTCTTTTTACAAGACAGCAAGCGAGAGGTGGAGAACATCATGAGACAGTCATCAGGGTGTTTTCAGACAAAACCCATTGATTTCCTCAGTAACATTAAGTTTAATTTAAAAAAAAAGTTTCTGCTCTAGTTTCTAGACCCTCAGCTGGTGAGGTCCCTTGAATTGTTTCCAAAGTCCAAGAGGAAATGGTTACTCCCACACACACACGCGTGCATACACACACACACACAGACACACACACACACACACACACACACACACAATCTCCTTGGGGACAATGCAGGGGGAACAGTGCAAAGAGTTTATCTCCAAATAAGCTCTGTGTGTGTGGCCTGGTATCTATTTTCTATGGCCAGTTTGATTTACTACCCTTTTTTATACCCAAAATGGTTAGTAGTAATGTAAAGAACTTCAGCTTCTCCTTTCTTATTTGGGGCACCGAGAGACGGGCTTCCTTTTACTCTAACAGAGATGCTACAACAGAGCCAGCAGACCACCCTTCTATACCATGCCATCCCCTGGCTGTAATGTAGATAGATTATCTCTTGGGAAGGGGAAGACCCATCGCCAGTTACCACATTCCCCCAGGACACTTTATCAGTCCATCTTTTTCTGCACTGCCAGGTGACAGGGAGCATGGTCTTGTTCTGTGGGCCAGGGGCAGGCCAGGCTCTCTGAATGCAGGATCCCAGTTATCCTGAGACTTGGGCAGAGTATGTCACAGGCAGGGTGCCTCGGCAGTGGCAGCTGTGCCTGGCATCTCCCCAGCTCAGCCTCTAGCCTTGACTATGAAACAGCATTTTAAAAAAGTTGTTCAGTGGCTGGGTTTCAAGACCAGCCTGACCAACATGGAGAAACCCCATCTCTATTAAAAACACAAAATTAGCCGGGTGTGGTGGTGTGTGCCTGTAATCCCAGCTACCCGAGAGGCTGAGACAGGAGAATTGCTTGAACTCGGGAGGTGGAGGTTGTGGTGAGCCAAGATCGTGCCACTGCACTCCAGCCTGGGTAACAAGAGAGAAACTTACCCAGTTACTTACTCTTGGTAACAAGAGTCTCAAAAAAAAAAAAAAAAAGAAGAAGTTGTTCAGCCTCACCTACCAAGAGGCTGGAGGCCATGAAGGAGGGTGTGAGAAGTGGGACCTACTGTGGAAAGGGAATTGGGTTGAATTCCACCAGCCCTTATTGAGCGCTTGCTGTGTGCACAATCTTGTGCATGGCAGTCTATAAATGCAGAATAAAGCCCTCGAGGGATACATTAGGCATCCCTCATCTTTTACTCACTTGCCGGCCGGCAGGTGGCTGTCCAGGGCAAATGGGATGACCCAAAGCACTTTTGAAGGTGTGGATTGATTGATAAAATAATTTTTGTTGAGCAGTCACAGTTTACCAAGCACGTTCACACACTATTTCACTGGATCCTCATAACCATCCTAGGAAAAATATGAGTTGTATCCATTTTTCTGATGGAGGATCTGAGAGGTGAAGGGACAGATGCAGGGTCACAGAGCTGAAGCTTCGGAGGGCCCAGTGCTCCTTGAAGGACTGCTGCTCAGGGACTAAAGTCTGGTTCCAGGACCAGTAGCTTCAGCATCACCTGGCAACTTGTTAGGGATGCAGATTCTCAGGCCCCACCCTAGACTTCCTGAATCAGAAGCTCCGGGGCTCAGCAATCTGTGTTTTCACAAGCCCACTGGGTAATTGCGGTGCATGTTCAAGTGTGAGAAGCACTGAGCTGAGGAGTGTTTCTCAACTTAATCATCTATGTGGACCACCTGGACACCACCATGTTCAACCGTAGATTCTGATTTGAGTCACGGGTGAGGCCTGGGATTCTGCATTTCTAACCAGCTCCCAGGTAATGCCAGGCAGTCCACTGAATAGAGAAGATCCCAAACAGGAATCACCCTGTGGGTTTGGTTAAAATGCACATTCCCTGGCCCACTCCCACAGTGTGTGATTCTGGAGGCTAGAAGTGGGGCCCGGGAGCCTGCATTTCCACAAACACTTCAGGTGATTCTGAGGCAGATGACCTGGAGCTCCCATTCCGAGCATCTGTTTCCTGGAGCTTGAGCTTGCAGACTATCCACCCTGGCCTCATTTTCAAAATTTTCCACCTTCACTCCTCTCCCCACTGGACTTGAACCGCCCATCTCCTGCCAGACTTTGGGCTAAGGGGGTGCAAGTTGGAGGCCATCTCTGAGCCAGCAGGGCCTTCAGTTCCTCAAAATAGGTCAGGAGTCTGGCATAGACCAGCCTCAGTGGCTGCAAATAGAAACCATCTGTGCTTTGAGTTCCAAAGCCCCTCGCTGCCTGGCCAGAGAAACACAGAACTCAGAACCCCGATGGAGCATGGATGCTTCCCTGGGTGGGGCCTGGGTGCTGCTCTGCCACTGCCTGCCCAGCCAGCCAGACTCCCATGGGATCTGTCTGCAGGGGAGAGGCGGCAGCACCAGATCCTACCACCCCCAGGGCAGGAAGCTTGCAGTGTGGTCTGGTCATCCAGAGACCCTGCTGTGTGACCTTGGACAAGTCACTCCCCCTCTCTGGGCCTATGAACTCAGAGGCTGGATTTAGTGGACTTGTGAGTCCTTTTCTGCTAGGGCAGGGTATGGTTCCATGAAAGCCTTTTTGTGGCAGGATCACATGGAGGAAAAGTTGGGCCTGTAGGGAGGCGGACATTTCCTTTTCCTGGCTCTCTGTGCAGAGTGGATATTGTGCAGAGGGGACTTTCATAGGCCTTGAGGCAAAGACTTGGGTTGCTCTTCCTTGTCCCTTCCCTCCTATTCCTTCCCTCACTCGTATGTTTAGTAACAATTTATCAAGATGATGCTAAGCCCAATGGCAAGCCTGGAAAAATAAGGAAGAACCAGCTGCAGTCCCCGCCCTCAACAACAGCCAGGGTCGTTTGGGAGCAGACAAGTCAAGCAGAGACCCTGGTGACAGCTCTGAATCAGATCCCAGCTCCTCCACTTAAGGGACCTGGACAAACCCAGTTGCATCTGGAAATGGGGATGATACTTGTACCTATTTCTCAGGGTTATTTTAAGGATCGCAGGATATAATGAATGTAAAATACTTAGCTCATCGTAAGCACTAAACACACGTTAGCTGTTGTTGTTAGTGTGATAAGTCAGGAGCAAGGGGAGCACAGCATGGAATCTGGGGGCCTCGGGGACAACTTCCCAGCTCAGTGACCATCCTGGGGGAGGTGGGAAGCTGTCTTGAAGAGACTCGGGCAGAGAAGGCTGCAGGCTTCTCCTCTCATGTCCAACCTTGTTCCTCAGAGCAGGAAAGGCTGCAGGGATTCGGGGCAGAGGCCTGGTACAGAGTAGACCGTGTCTCTGGCTGGGCTTGCACTGGGTGGTGGATGCATGCTGCGTAGAGCATCTAGAGGCTGTTGAGAAGGTGCCGTCCTAACCCTGCCTGTTCCCACTTGGCTTTGATCCACTCCCTGATAGCATGAGGGAGGCAGGACAGAGCCGGGTGACCAGGAGGAATTCCCATTTCATGGGTGAGAAGAATGAGAGGCTTGCCCAAGAGGCCCTGTGAATTGATAGGAGAGCTGGCCTGAAACCCAAGAATTCCATGTTTGCTAGAGATGCGGGGAAAGACAGTGGAGTGACCCCAAATCATGCCCTTCCTAAGTCCCTGTACACCCTACCCAGGAACTTTCAGGACTAAGTGATGACTTTTAGGGGCTAATTGATGTCTTTTCTCCCAGTGCTGTCCAATGGAACACACTGCAGTGATGGAAATGCTCTGTAGTCTCAGCTGTCCCATATGGTAGCCACTAGCCACACGTGCCTATTGGGCACTTGATATGTGATTAGTCTAATTGAGGAAGAATTTTAAATTTAATTTTAATTAACCTGAATTTAAACAGCCACATGTGGCTAGTAGCTACCCTATGGGACAGTGCACTTTGAGCCTAGTCTTAGGTGCACAGACAAGAGCAGATACTCCCTTGGTTCCACAGGTACATGCCTTCATCACACACTCCTCAGATGATTCTGATGATAACCAAGTTTGGAACTGATCCGGGCAGGGGTCTGGGAGATGCTATGCTGAGGGAAATGTGCAGTTCGTGCACCTCCCTGTCTGTTTGGCTTTGTCATTTACAGAGGAGGACACTGAAGCCTGGAGTCCACTGGGAATTACTGCCCAGGCTGGCAAGCTCCTTGGGACTGTGGGCAGGCTCCCTCCGCTCCCTCCAGCTTGGAAACATGCACTGTGTTCCTCCCGTGCGTCCAGCTTTCCTGTGTGGAGGAGGAACAGATGATCAGCTCTCGCTCACGACCCGGCATGCTGTGGATGAGATGGGACTGTTGATAACTGTCTTACATTCATCACAGCGCCACACTCTTTTCTCTTGTGTTCTCATGTTCCATCCTCATGCAGATTCCAGGACCCAGGTGCAGTTGCTACCTACTTATCACAGAAGAGGACACTGAGCCTGGAGAGAGAAGGTGGCCTGTCCCACGTCACACAGCCGGTGACCAAACGAGATGAAAGTGCCAGTCTTTCTCTGACAGCACATGAGCAGGGAGCGGCTCTGCCATATGTCCTGATGGGCTGCCCTGTGGGAGCTACCAGGGCAGATCTGAGAGATCTCCTGGACTCCCTGCGATACACAGCTCTTTACCGGGGGACTTCCTCCAGCCCTGCGATGTGACTGTAGCCACGTTGCCCTCTCACCTGAGTCAGAAACTAAAAAAACTGTCCTCTTACGTTTTTGTGTTCCAGTTAAAAACTAAATTTTAGTCACGTCATCATCTAGCAAATGCACCCACTGGCCACAATAAATCATTTTTGGGATACAGGATACAATTTGCTTCCATGTGGAGTGTACATAGTGATTATCTCGGAGGAGAAAAAAAAGCCATCCTGCATTTCTTGAGAGGCTATAAGGGCCATTCAGCTGCAAAATGACTACTTCTTCCTTCCGGGCCCTCCCCATCTGGGAGGGAGACCAGGATGGCCCTGGGCCCAGGGAGAGGCTGCCAGGGAGCAGACCCAGCAGCTGTGCACATCTGGAATCCAGAACCTCTCCCTCCCTCCTCCTGATCTTCAGCCCAGCCCAGCCCAGCCCTCTCCTCCTCCTCCTGGCAAAGCCTGACCTCCCCAGGTAAACACTTGATTATTTGAAATCAGAGACTCTCCCTCACAGGAGAAGAGAGAGGGGAGGGCTAGTGTTGAGCAAGCACCCATCCTGGGCCAGACTCTTTGCCAGGCACTTTGTATTTTGTCACATCATTGTATCCAGTGAGCTGGATGACAGTATTCTCATATTACAGTTGATGAAACTGATACTCAGGGAGGTTGAGTAACTAGTCCTAAGTCGTACTGCTAACAAGTAGCAGAACCAAGATAGAAGCCACCGGATTCTTTGTGACTCCGAAAACCCTGCCTACTGTACAGTTTCTATATGCTTTTGTGTAGGGCTCTATATTTTTGGAGCTACTGGGAGGGATAAGAGTTGAGGTGGAGAGGCTGAAGGAGGAGATGTGTGTTGTATTGGAGAGAACAGTAGGGGCCGGGCGCGGTGGCTCACACCTGTAATCCCAGCACTTTGGGAGGCCGAGGCAGGCAGATCACCTGAGGTTGGGAGTTCAAGACCAGCCTGACCAACATGGAGAAACCCCATCTCTACTAAATATGCAAAATTAGCTGGGCATGATGATGCATCCGTGGAGTCCCAGTTACTTGGGAAGTTGAGGCAGGAGAATCACTTGAACCCGGGAGGTGGAGGTTGAGGTGGGCCAGGATAGTGCAATTGCACTCCAGCCTGGGCAAGTGAGAAACTCTGTCAAAAAAAAAAAAACAAAGAGAGAGAGAGAGAACAGTAGACAAGAGTCAGAAGTTCTTGGCTGCAGTCTTGGCCACACCGTTTTGGTAGCTTGTGACTTCGGACACGTCTCTTAACTCCTCCATTAGTCCCATATACACTCTGTTATACATGGGATTGTAGCACCTGGCTAGCTCTGCCCACTGGACAGCAGCAGGGCTGACTGAGGTGGTGTCTGGAGAGGATCATGACTGCAGGTGGGCTTTTCAGGGTGGTTCTGCAGGCACTGGCCCCTTGCTGATTCTGTGCTGTCAACAGCAAGGGACTGTAGGCTCAGCCTGACAGCAGTACTGGGTTCAGAAGTGTTGGTATCCTGGTGACAAGGGGCCTAATGGACATAGGCCTGCGTGACCACAAGGAAGAATATGGTAGAGGAAGGGTTCATGAGGGAGGGGAAAGACCAGACCCCCATCCTGTGGACAAGGGCAGCATATCAGCCTGAAAATAAAATGTGAAACCTCAGCGGGCTGGAGTCACAGCCCTGGAGTGAGCTTCCTGAAGGAGGCACCTCCTTGTGCCCGATGTTGGTTCTTGCCCCACCACCGTACTGAGACATGATTCAACCAGAGTCACCATGAGGCTCAGCCATAATGGAGCCCTGAACTAGGCATAAAGTGGGCAGGGTCTTTAGGGATAAAGGACAAAGGGCCAGATTTTCAGGTCACCTCTTGGCCAGCCCCACCGATTTCCCTTTGAGATCTGGGTCCTTTCCCCAGTTGCAGCTTTAGCACAGCCTCCCCTCTCTGGTGGAGCAGGGAGGAGTCTTTTTCTGTTCCCTGCCTGCATACCCATGCATCTGACCTCACAGTGAGGAGAGAACAGTAGACAAAGAGTCAGAAGTTCTTGGCTGCAGTCTTGGCCACACCGTTTTGGTAGCTTGTGACTTCGGACACGTCTCTTAACTCCTCCATTAGTCCCATATACACTCTGTTATACATGGGATTGTAGCACCTGGCTAGCTCTGCTTGCTGGACAGCCTTCCAGCCTCTGTCCATCACCTTCCAGAACAAACCCTTGGCGCTGGCCAGGTGGCCTCCTCACTGCTACCAGCCAGACCAGGCGTGTGCTTACGCATTCCCTCTGCTCTCTCCTCTTTCCTCATGCTTTAACAAAGCCAAGTGACTAATAATGAGGACATTTTAACTTGAATCAAATCAAGGCCTGAGACCTAACTCTTAAAGTGTACAAGGGACGCAGGAACAACTTTGGCAATGCCACGAAGCATCATGAAACAAATCATTGGAACGTTTTATAAGACAAGTGACTTGGTATCTTCCAAAGGCAATGCCATTAAAACATAAATAAAATAAAATAAAAAGGTGAGTGCGGTGGCTCATGCCTGTAATCCAGAACGTTGGAAGGCCGAGGTGGGCAGATCACCCGAGGTTGGGAGTTCGAGACCAGCCTGACCAACATGGACAAACCCCATCTCTACTAAAAATACAAAATTAGCTGGGCGTGGTGGCGCATGTCTGTAATCCCAGCTACCGGGGAGGCTGAGGCAGAATCGCCTGAACCTGGAAGGCGGAGTTCGCAGTGAGCTGAGATCACACCATTGCACTCCAGCCTAGGCAACAGAAGTGAAACTCCATCTCAAAAAAGAAAAAAAGGTGATAGGAGTGTTCTAGGTTAGAGAAGGCAAAAGAGAAATCACAACCAAATGCAACACATGAACCTAGGATTCACCGAATCCTACTTCAGAAACTAAAATAGCTATAAAAGCCATTTGGGGGAATGTAAACATGGACTGGGCATTACATGGTATTGACGCATGGTCAGTTTTCTTGGATATGATGATGGTGATGTGCCAAGGAAATTGCCCTCCTTTGTAGGAAATGCATGCTGACGTAATAAGGAAGTAGGAGTCATGATTTTTGCAAGTTCTTTTCCCATAATTCCACAGAATTAGAAAGAAAGAGAAGGGCTGGGGTAGAGGGGGAGGGGCAACTGGTGCTTGGAGCAGGGAAGTGTCTTTCCCAAGGTCAGTGGGAGTCTGAATGGGGAGCAGAGCCAGGACTGCAGACTCCCAGCTCAGGGTCCCGTGTGAACACTTGCGCATAGGTTCACCTGGAACTTCAGGCCCAGGGATGTGGAGCCATTGATCAACAGCAGCCCCTGACCTCCCTTTCCCTGGCCCTTCCAAAGGCCCTACCAAGAGAATCTCCATGGAGATCCAGTTCCAGCCTACCAGCCACTGTGGAGAGGCCAGCCCAGGCTTACTGAGAGCAAGCCCTTGGAGAGACAGACACTCTCCATTCTTCCCAGGAAGCAGGCTGCCTCATTCTAGGGCCCGCCCAGGCCCATCCACGGGGAACGTGCTCGATGCGAGAACATGCCTGCTCACCCAGAGCCT
This sequence comes from Callimico goeldii, assembly GCA_963573925.1. NCBI lineage: Eukaryota > Metazoa > Chordata > Mammalia > Primates > Cebidae > Callimico > Callimico goeldii. Next base: position 9,268 of record CAUYOR010044158.1, read on the forward strand.
GAGTGCTGTGGTCCCCCAGCACACAGCATCCAGTTCAGAAGTGCTAGCTGGGCTGTGGGGGGCAACAGGAGATGGATAAGGAGTGTCATTCAAGAAGACCACATGCGTGCCCCCCAGAGCCTTCACCACAAATGCCTCCTTCCCTTGTCTACACCCTAAGGACGGCGGAGCTGGGGTGAAGTAGAGAGAGGAAAGAAGGGCAGAGAGTGGGAGGAAGCAGAAGGAGCAGGGAAAAGGAGAAGGGGGAGGGTGGACGAGCAAGAGGTGAAGTCAGATGGGAAAGCAGGCACAGGAACTGCGGGCCTCTGAGCGCTCCACCTGGGGGACCTGGGGTAAGTGTGCACATTGCCAGGTGGGCTCAGATGAGCCTATCTGGTCAGCGTGTCCTGTGCTGGGCACATCACAGGCAGTTTGGTATCCGCTCCTCCCAAGCCCTTGGAGGTGATGGGGATGATTAGCTACCTTTATTTTTTATTTATTTTTTCGAGACAGGGATCAGCTCTGTCGCCCAGGCTGGAGTGCAGTAGCGCAATCTCAGCTCACTGCAACCTCCACCTCCCAGGCTCAAGCCATCCTCCCACCTCAGCCTCCCAAGTAGCTGGGACTATAGGCGCGTAACACTATGCCTGGCTAATTTTTTATATGTTTTTGGTAGAGACGGGGTTTTGCTTTGTTGCTCAGGCTGGTGTCTCCAACTCCTGGGTTCAAGCGACCTGTCTGCCTCAGTCTCCCAAGATGCTGGTATTACAGGAGTGAGTCACCTCACCTGGCCTAGGCTTTTTTTAATTTTTGTTTTTGAGATGGATTCTCTGTCGCTCAGACTGGAGTGCAGTGGTGCGATCTCAGCTCACTGCAATCTCTGCCGCCTGGGTTCAAGCGATTCTCTTGTCTCAGCCTCCTGAGTAGCTGGGATTACAGGCATGTGCCACCCTGCCCAGCTAATTTTTCTATTTTTAGTAAAGACTGGGTTTCACCATGTTGGCCAGGATAGTCTCGATCTCCTGACCTTGTGATCCACCCATCTTGACCTCCCAAAGTGCTGGGATTATAGGCATGAGGCATTGTACCTGGCCCACTAGCCTCTTTAATATGGGAGTAGATGGAGGTGGCGCAGAGAGGTTAAGTGACTTGCCCAAGTCACACTACAGGGTTGGGATTTGAATCTAGGTCTGCGTGGCTTCCAGTCCGGTTCCTGTGACCCTTCCTTGCATAGCCCCCCAGGAGAGCCTGTGGTGCACGGGGAAGAGCACAGAGCTGAGCATTCAGTCTAGAAACAGGCCTTGTGTAGACCATCCCGGTGCCCAGCCACAGGCTGTGCTGAGGTTGGAGACAGAACTTGCCATCCCTGCTCTCCACACATGGTGTGTGAAGTGGCTCCCTGAGCCTTGGGTTCTGGTGGGTGCTGAACTGTACTGTCTGTCTCCCCACCAGGCTGGGATCCCTTCACAGATGGGCTGGGGCTGCCACCAGGACACTTGCCCAGCAGGTCTCCCTGTGGCCTCCAGGACTCACCTGGGCTGCCTGGGAAAAGCACACACTAGTCTTCAGTCCCTTTCAGAAGACCCTAGTATCACTTCCTGCCATCACAGAGCAGCGACCCACCCCCCCCCCATGGGAGGGGCTAGGACAAGCTCTAGACTAGGAGCCGAGGGAGAGGTGCTGGCTGTCCATAGATTTTGAGGAGGTCACCGTGACCTATGGAGGTCAGAAATGAGTCAGGCCTTAAAGGCTGAGGGATGGCTGGGCTTGGCGGCTCACGCCTGTAATCACAGCACTTTGGGAGGCCAAGGCAGGCAGATCAGGAGGCCGAGGCGGGTGGATTACCTGAGGTCAGGAGTTTGAGACCATCCTGGCCAACATGGTGAAACCGCGTCTCTACTAAAAATACAAAAATTAGCCGTGCGTGGTGATGTGTGCCCATAGTCCCAGCTACTCAGGAGGCTGAGATGGGAGAATTGCTTGAACCCGGAGGCAGAGGTTTCAGTGAGCCAAGATCAGGCTGGGTGACAGAGCGAGACTCCATCTCAAAAAAAAAAAAAAAATTGTCTGAGAGTTGGCTGCACAGAGAAGACATTCCAGGATAGAACTGAACCAGCAAGGAACAGGAGTTGGAGTGAGCACGCTGAACACCTCGTTTCTCTTCTGTGGAGACCGGCATCGAGAACGTTCTCACCCCAGTGTTCTCACTTCAGGTTAAACTGTTGCCAGGTCCGCCAACCACCCATACTATGCTTTTCATACTGTATTTTTCTTTGAATAGATTCACTTTTTAAAAACTTAGCCTCATTAGCAATAGGTATCTGTGAAATCATGGATTTGGCGTGCAAGTTATATTTTTTCTAAAACAAATTAAAATAAACACACGAATGGCTAAAATGAAAAACTTTATCTCTGTACCACGTAAGGGACTACCCGGGACTCCGCTTTGGGAATAGCTGCTGTCCTGATGAGGAGCCAGTGCCTGGGAGGGGAAGGGCTTGCTGAGGTCACACAGTCAGCCTGGGAGAGAGGGACTTGCTGGGGTCACACAGTCAGCCTGGGAGGGGAGGGACTTGCTGAGGTCACACAGTCAGTCTGGGAGAGAGGGACTTGCTGAGGTCACACAGTCAGCCTGGGAGGGAGGGGCTTGCTGAGGTCACACAGTCAGCCTGGGAGAGAGGGACTTGCTGAGGTCACACAGTCAGCCTGGGAGGGAGGGGC
>CAUYOR010044160.1:0-20960 GCA_963573925.1 Callimico goeldii
TCTTTGTAGTGTTCTCTGTATTTCCTGGACTTGAACGTTGGCCTGCCTTACTAGATTGGGGAAGTTCTCCTGGATAATATCCTGAAGAGTATTTTCCAGCTTGGTTTCATTCTTCCCATCACATTCAGGAACACTGATCAAACATAGATTAGATCTTTTCACATAATCCCATATTTCTTGGAGGCTTTGTTCATTTCTTTTCACTCTTTTTTCTCTAATCTTGCCTTCATGTTTTATTTTATTGAGTTGATCTTCAATCTCTGATAATGTTTCTTCTGCTTGATCTATTCGGCTATTGAAACTTGTATATGCTTTGTGAAGTTTTCATGCTGTGTTTTTCAGCTCCATCAAGTCATTTATTTCTTCTCTAAGCTGGTTGTTCTAGTTAGTGTTTTGTCTAACCTTTTTTCAAGGTTCTTAGTTTCTTTACATTGGGTTAGAACATGCTCCTTTAGCTCAGAGAAGTTTGTTATTACCCACCTTCTGAAGCCTGCTTCTGTCAATTTGTCAAACTCATTCTCCATCCAATTTTGTTCCTTGCTGGTGAGGAGTTATGATCTGTTGGAATAGAAGAGGCTTTCTGGTTTTTGGTGATTTCAGCCTTTTTGGGCTGGTTTCTTCCAATCTTCATGGATTTATCTACCTTTGGTCTTTGAAGTTGGTGACCTTCAGATAGGGTCTCTGAGTGGACATCCTTTCTGTTGACGTTGAAGCCATTTCTTTCTGTTTTTTAGTTTTTCTTCTAACAGTCAAGCCCCTCTGGTGCAGGACTTCTAGATGCCCACTCCAGACCCTGCTTGCCTGGGAATCACCCATGGGGGCTGCAGAACAGTAAGGACTGCTGCCTCTTCCTTCCTCTGGGAGCTTCATCCCATAAGGATACCCGCCAGATGTCAGCCAGAGTTCTCCTTTATGAGGTGTCTCTTTGGATATACAGGGGTCAGGAAGCCTCTTGAAGAGACAGTTTGTCCCTTATCAGACCTCAAATGCTGTGCTGGGAGCTCCATTGCTCCCTTCAGAACTGCTAGGCAGGGATGTATAAGTCTGCTGAAGTGGAACTCACAACTGCCCTTTTTCTTAGGTGCTCTGTCCTGGGAAGGTGGGGCTTTATAAGTCCCTCCTGGACTGCTCCCTTTTTTCACAGATGCCCTGCCCAGCAAGGAGGGAGTCTAGTCACAGTCCGCCTGCAGAGGCCTTGCTAAGCTGCCAGACTCCACCCAGCTGTTGTATAAACTTCCTTGTCATTTTGTTTATACAGGCAAGGTTAGAACTGCCTTGGTAATGGCGGACTGCCTTGGTAATGGCAGACGCCCCTCCCCCTACCAAGCTCAACAGTCCCAGGTCAAGCTCAAACTACTGTGCTGGCTACAGAAATCTGAAGCCAGTGGGTTTCAGTTTGTTGGTCTTTTTGAGGGTGGGATCCGCTGAGCCAGATCACTTGGCTCCCTGTCTTCTGCTCCCTTTTTTTTCTCAGGGAAATGGGCAGTTCTGTCTCACAGGCCTTCCAGGTGCCAGCTAAAAGGACTGCCCAGTTTTCTGCTGGAAACCCATGGCTCTAGCTAAAACAGCTGCCCAGTGGGTATCTCCTGGTTTGTGGGCTGTAAAGAATGTGGAAAAAGCACAGTATCTGCGCTGGAGTGCTGAGTGTCTGGAGAAGTCCCTGATGGCCTCCCTTGGGTAGGAGGGGGAGTCCTCAAGTCTTTTGCACTTCCCAGGTGAGGCAACATGCACCCTGCCTCAGTTTGCCTTCCTTGGGCTATACCCACTGTCCAACCAGTCCCCTTGAGATGAACCTGGTATCTTGGTTGGAAATGCAGAGATCATTCGCCTTGTGTAATGCTCTCACCAGGAACTGTGCTCCAGAGCTGTTCCTATTTGGCAATCTTGGCAGAAGTCCAAGACTTTATTTTTAAGGCTTAAGCCCAGCCACATGTTTGTACCATCAAATACCTGTATGAGTTGGGTAAATTCCTCTCCTCTTGAGGTCCCACGATAACTTGGGGCTCCTGGACCTGTTAGAAAGTAACCTTCTTTACAGACCACAGGTTGGGAACCCTGTACAGGGACTGCATAGACAAGGTATGAAGCCAGTTTTCCCAATGTGTTTTTATTGGCTCTATAAATCAAATTTGATTCCTTAAAGGAATGCATATCATTCCAGTGAAAGCCTTGGTAAAATAACCAGCTTCACCAGTTGTGTTCTGTTGCAAAAGAAAACAGATTATTATTGCATTTATGCAAATACTATCCTGCCATAAGTTAAGAATACTCACAAGTAGTTTCCAAATTTTGAAGAAAGCAGGTAGAGAGAGATGCATGCACTTCAATTTGTTTACAGGAGTACTCAATTGTTAAAGCTATAAACAGCTCAAAAGAAAAGTTTTATTGGCTTTGAAAAACAAAGGATTAGCAACATTTTGAGCAAAAAACCATAGAAGGACTATTTCAGTCTTCTATTAGTTTAGTCCATGCAGTTAACTTTTCTTCTGCTTGTTATTATTCATGAACATTTTAGCTCTCCAATGAGAGTCCTGAAAGTTTTTTCTTTATTCTAATGTCACAATCTCCAAAGTTATCAGAAGCCTGCATTTAGGAGCACCTGTAAGAGTTCTATAGCTGATTATAAAACCACCTTTTAAAGAGCGCCAAAACAAGACAACAATTGTCTGTAAATGAAAAAAAAAAAAAAAGAAGCCTTAAGGTAGCCACACTCAAAGACACAATTGACAAAGAAATTTGTTATTGCTGTGGCACACAACAATTTAACAGAACAATTATAATTATTACTAATAATTTATACTCTGTTACATTAGAATTATAGGAGTTTCACATAATTTCAGAACATGTACCAATAACATTTTAATAAAAAGTAGATTAATGCTTTAATCACCTCTGTTGTGCTTTAATTTATGAATAAACTGAATAGTCCTTTAATTTTAGCTAAAGTTCATCCACAGAATTTCTTTTATAGGATTAATTTTTCACAGACCTTTCACAACTTGGTCAAACCTTCAGCTTTATCCTATCTAACATAAAACAATTATTTAAGCCTCCAAACTAGGCAAAATTTACATTTCCATACCTTCTTATAATTTTTTAACAAAAGCAAATTCTATTTTCCTTGCATAGCTTACATGTAAGACTGCTTTTTCTGTAGTCTCAAGAACATGTTATGCTGCTAACTTTTCACAACTTTTACTTTTGGTGAAAAATCTGGTAAGGAAACAATTCACTAGACACAAGTGCAGATAAGGTCTGACTCTTTGCAGCATAGCTGGGGGAATGGCTAACTCTGTAAGTTTCCAGGCCATATGTAGCTTTAAAATAGACAAGTTGCACAGTTAAGAGTCATAGTGGCAGTTTATGAAGCATTTATTTAGTAAGTCTAATAACCTTTAAAATTGTAGAACATTTCTTTTATAAAATCCCTTTCACGAATCTTTTCACAATTTACACAGACTATCTATGACATGCTTGGATTGACTTGTCCTAAACATCCCTCTTTTTAAACAACCAGTCATTTTACTTTAGGGCAATAAGTTACCATACAAGATCCTTTCTCATATAAAATCTGTTTTCTTTATCATCTTCCTTACCAAAAATACCTCTTTACCTTTATAACCTTTGAATTAGACAAAAGTTATTTTCCTTCTGTTAGAAAGTTAAGATTTGTTCTGAATGTTGTGGTGCAAATTTTGTGAAGGGGAAGCAAATGAGGTTATTTATATACTGTAGAAGTTATCTCCCCATCAAGAAATTGCCCAGTTATGTTTTTGCTAGTGTTTGCCCAAATAGTGGTGGGCTACTTCTGAGGTAAAACCATCCAGGTTGAAGTTGTGGTTAAAGATTTAGGTAGTTTTCCCAGAAGAAATACAGCTATTAGAGAGAAAGATGAATTCAGAGGTCGGGTAAATATTATGCAGGCACCCATTTGGAAAGTATATTTTTGCTCAAAGGGGTGTGAATCTCTTCTTTTAGGGGGAGGGGGTGCCATTGGCCCCATTACCCAATAGGATTTGGAGGGGAGTTCCTTAGGGAAGGAGATTGATTTCCAGGCAGCCCTGGAAAGCAAAAGGGAAATTCATAGTTTTACTTGCTGCCTCCAGAGTTGCCCTTGGCTTTGTCCTGTACGAGTGTCCTTAGGGCAACCCAGAGTAGATTGGAGAACTTGTAAAGCAGCCAACAGTTGAGCCTGCCTCTTGTCCCTACATTTCTCCTTTTTCTTAGCCCTGTCATTCTTATTCTACTGTCAGTTATAAAAGACTGAGAAGCCTAATCTGAGGCCCTCCTGCACAGGGGCACCAGGTTCCAAAGCTGACTTTTGTAATTTCCTCCCAGTTTATTTTTAAGCCAAACAGTATTACAAAGGAAAACTAGTTTTTTGTCTTAACATTTGGGAAAACCAAACTTTTCCTAGATTTGTGGTATGCATCAAGGGCATGTTCTGGGATATGGGATGTCATTACCCATCTGCAAAAATAGAATGGAGGAGGAAAAAAAGGAAAAAGAAAAAAGAGGACATTTCTTCTACATTCCTATTATCCTTCTGTTAGAAAGTTAAGATTTGTTCTGAATGTTGTGGTGCAAATTTTGTGAAGGGGAAGCAAACGAGGTTATTTATATACTGTAGAAGTTATCTCCCCATCAAGAAATTGCCCAGTTATGTTTTTGCTAGTGTTTGCCCAAATAGCATCCCCCATCATCCTGTGGGTTCTGGAATGAACTGGTCTTACTGTGTACTCTTGGTCCCATCTCATCACAGTTACCCACTTGAGAGCAAAGGAGATATTGGAGTGAACAGTGGGCTGTCTGTTCATCCTTTAAGTTCCAGAATGACCAGTCTTACTGTGTACTCCTAACCTGTCATCTCTGTTTAATGATAACCTGTTAGCCTGGGAGCACCCTTCATCTCTGTCCTATGGGTACTTTTGTCTTTTGCACCTGCAGCCTGGGGCCAGGCTATATCCTTGTCTCCATGACTTTATAGTGACTCCTGCTGGGAGCATTCTAGCAATAAAAATGACCTCTTTTCTCAAATTCCCGTTTCCCATATTAAGTAGAAAAGAAGGCTGTTTTTTAGCTAACTGCCACAAGGGGGCTAGACTTTCCACTGCACTCCTTTTGAATATGACCCTCAGGGTCCTAATTCACGTTGAGAAGGGTATGAAAGTAGTTAGGGCCGGGCGCGGTGGCTCAAGCCTGTAATCCCAGCACTTTGGGAGGCTGAGGCGGGTGGATCACGAGGTCGAGAGATCGAGACCATCCTGGTCAACATGGTGAAACCCGTCTCTACTAAAAATACAAAAAAATTAGCTGGACATGGTGGCACATGCCTGTAATCCCAGCTACTCAGGAGGCTGAGGCAGGAGAATTGCCTGAACCCAGGAGGCGGAGGTTGTGGTGAGCCAAGATCGCACCATTTCACTCCAGCCTGGGTAACGAGAGTGAAACTCCATCTCAAAAAAAAAAAGAAAGTAGTTAGAGAAATGAAGACTACAGGAAGAAGTGGGAGGAAGCAAGAGGAATACTCACAGAAAGCCTTCATCTGCTTGCAAAAATAGCAGCCCTTGGATTCAAGAGGGCAACATTTATTTGCCCTCTTGATGTAAAGTAGTAACCTCCAGAGGACTTGAGCTAACAATCGGCAAAGGAGGGGACATTCTTCCTTTGCCACAAATGGCAAAGAAAGAATTTTCCTCCTCCCAAAGGGATGCTAACTCAAAAAAAGCAAATAGGTGGGATCCTTAAAGGGCCAGGGTAAGACCCCAGGCAGACAGACAAACTGCTTCAAAAGTCACCAGGAAACCCGGCCCTGGGGTGTAACAGGAAGGAAACGCATATAGTACGTCATAAGGAGCTGGCAGAGCCAGAGTTCCAATTAGTGTCTGTCCTGACAATGTACCAGCAGACAGGGGAAGAGGTGAAGGTCATCCAAGCTGGTAGGGTAACAACAAGAACAAGTATAAATCTCAGGAGATATCCACAAGGGAACCCATGTCTTTGCTGCCTCTCAAATGCAGTAAGAGCTGTGAGAATATGTGTTTAAGAAGTCACATGGCATGCAAAGTAAGAGCAGAGATAGACTTGCCCTCGAGGCAGAGGGTCCAGAGGGTGCACAAGTCCTTTTTAGAACACACACAGAGAAAACAGGAGAATAGGCAGTGCAGGTTCTTGGGGAACAGTCAATTTTAGTTCAAAAAGCAGAAGAAACCCCAGACATTGCACAGTTTTAGACTTCAGCCCTACCATTCTCACAAACTTCCTGTGCAGGAGGGTCATTTGTGCCTCAGATCTATTCAGTGTAGATGCCAAGGAACTTCCCAGCCCTGAGAGCCACCTATCAGAGTGAACTGAGAAATCAGCCGGGAGGAGCAGAGTCATTTATGGCTGAAGGACTTGTTCTGGGGGTTAGTAAGCAGGAGAGAGAAAAGGAGAAGAAGACCATGTACAGGGATTGAATGCCTCCAGCTGAAGAAGGAGTGGCCGAGAGGTGTCTTACTCCTAGGGAACATGACTGAGTCATGCAGCATCAAAGTGTGCTAGTGGTGGAAGTTATCCGAGGAGTCCCACAGCACCAAAATATGTCACTGGTTGTGGGTATCCAAGTTACCAGGGCAAATCTGTAGAGTCTGCAGCAACCTCAATTCTTGCCTCCTCAGAAGAAAGAACTCAACTGAGGGACAAAGGCAGGAGAGAACAAGGCAAGTTTTAGTGCAGGAGTAAAAGTTTATTAAAAGCTTTAGAGCAGAAGCAAAAGGAAGAGAAATATACTTGACGAGGGCCAGGTAGGTGACTTGCAAGACGTGTGATTTGACTGACTGGGGTTTTATAAGTTGGCATACTTCCGGGGTCTTTCATCCCTTTTCTCATGATTTTTCTCTTAGGATGGGCTGTCCACATGCACAATGGCCTGCTAGCACCTGCGAGGGGAACAGGCACGGTGTGTTTACTGGCATTGTAGGCACGCTCACTTGGGACATTCTTTCCTTACCATTCTTGCATTTCTGGAGAAAGGTCATATACCAGTTAAACACCATTTTGCTTCTTAATGCTCATGCTTGAGCTCATTCACCCAGCTCCTAAGATCGTATTGGGAAACTACTGATCAACAGTTTCAGGTTTTTTCTGTGTATAGGGGCTGGCTTTTCCTGGCACTGGCTATGACCAATTATTATTTTAGAGAGAGAGTTAACAACTGCCTGGCCCTCACCTGTTGCCTGACATTCCTGGTGTGCGTGTGTGGCAGAAGTGGAGTGTAGTGGGGGTGCACTGCTCATGTCTCCTGCTCTGCTCATGTCTGACTAGCTACCAACTGTAACACTTTTTCCTTATCATCTATCTGTGGTTTGCTTCAGAACCAGCAGGAGCACTTTATTATTTTTTTTTAAGATATTTTGGGCTGGGCACAGTGGCTCACACCTGCAAGCCCAGCACTTTGGGAGGCCAAGGCAGGTGGATCACTTGAGGCCAGGAGTTCGAGACCAGCCTGGCTAATAGGACAAAACCCTGTCTGTACTAAAACACAAAAATTAGCCAGGCATTGTGGCATGCACCAGTAATCTCAGCTACTCAGGAGGCTGAAGCAGGAGAATTGCTTGAACCCAGGAGGCAGAGGTTGCAGTGAGCTGAGATCGTGCTACTGCACTCCAGCCTGGATGTCAGAGTGAGACTCTATCTCAAGGAAAAAAAAAAAAGGAGCAAGACCTTTAATTTCAGTTTCTTCTTGCAGATCCAGAAATGAGGGGCTTATAATATATAACCTTTCATATTCCTTTGAGCTCTAAAATCCTATGAATACATACCTTTTAAAAAGTTTTGAGAGAATATACTTCGATTTTTCTGTAGGTAAGTCTTGAGGAACCACAGAATTTGCAATTCAATTCAGAGAGCTCTTGTTCAGTATGAACAATTTGACCCTTGACAGGGAAAACCATGACCTATTACTATTTTTTTTATTTTTTAACATAGAGATGGGTCTTACTATGTTGATCAGGCTGCTCTCAAATTCCTGGCCTTAAGCAATCCTCCTGCCCCAGCATCCCGAAGTGCTGAGACTATAGGTGTGAACCATTGTGCCTGGCTCCTATTATTTTTATCATCAGCCAATCATGCTAATATTGCTAAAGACAAAATTCCCATTCAGTTTTTAAGGATGACAACCCATAGCCTGTGTACCAATTAATGGTCACTTGTGTGTCACAGAAAAGGGAAAGCATGACAAGGTAGATTTTTTACAAACAGCTGTGGGCTTCTAATAAGCTGGGACTAGAGGTTCACACTCTGGCATTGCTGTTCTTCCCCAAACACATGGCAAAGATGCATAAACTAGAAAAAAAAGAAAACAACGATGATATTGCAGAGTTCAAGACAAAAAAAAAAAGATGATGATTTCCATGATAAGAACAAACAACAAAATAGAAAAGAGTGAGTTGGACTGAAGCCATGGGCCTGCTGGCTCCAGGTCCGGAATCAGGTGGCAGTGGCTGGGTGACAGGAAGTCTACTACTCCACCTGAGACAAGGGACTTGAGTTTGAATCATTGCTCTTAGACTGAGCTATGACTTAGGGAATCTGTGGGCCCACAGAGGTGAGAGGATACGGATACAGTCTTGAAACCAGAAAAAGATCCAAGCTACATGCTGGCTTGGTGACTGGACCTGAGGTAACTATGACATTGTCATGACCTAGGCCCCTGAGCTGCATTTATAGCACCTGGTTCTAACATGGAATTCCAGAAAGCCAGTAAAAAGACACCCACAAAACCACTGGATTTAAAGAAGCAGACACAGGGAGCGAGGAGAGACAAAAAGTAGACTGAAAACGACAATAGAAAACACTTTAAAGTAAGCCTGTAAATCAAAATTGCAAAATCCATGAAATCTTATCCTGAAAAAATACAGTCAATAAAATATGAACATGAATTCACTCCAGAAGGAAATTAATTTTAATGAACAGAGTGACAAATTGGTTAAAACCAGGGAGCTTTAAGAGACCCATAAGAGAATAACTGTTATAAAAAGAATCAGCCATCACAGAACTAAAATAAGCATAAATGAAGCAAGAACAGATACATATGCAAAAATAACCAAATAGAACACTTTGAGTAGAAATATAACCCTTGATATTTTAAAAAAATACTTAATAGATGGACTGAACTCTAGACCCAGTAGGGGAAGTTCTCATGACCGGGAAGATCATAGGGAGGAGTTCACACTAAATTCAACACAGAAAGACAGAGAGTTAAAATACATGAATGAGTGGTTACATGCATATGAGTCCAGAAAAAGAGAATGAAAAGAATGACAGAGAAGTAACATAAGGTGCTTAACATAAAGCTTTTGTTCTAAGAATTATCCAGTTTAAAAGACCTAAATCTCAGATCGAAAGTTCTCTCTTAATACCAGAAGAATAAATAAAAGTAAATTCCCACCTAGGAACATTGTAATGAGACTTAGAACATAAAGAATAAAAGGAACTCTTACATGTGCCAGGAAGAAAACAGATTATCAGCACTATGAGACTTGTTAGCAGCAACACTAAATGCTACAAAGCAATGAAGAAAGCAGTCTTTAAAGTGATAAAGGAAAAAAAAGCTTTCAACTTAGACTGCTATATCCAGCTGATCCTGCTCAAGTTGTTAACCTTTTCTCTCCCATCCCTACTCTGGGACTCCTTAATTCCATGGTATGTGTACCAAGCACCTGCAAGAGCAGCCGGCCACACCTCTGTGGCCTAGAGTTACTGCTGCCTCCTTCCCTATAGCATGCAACTTAGGCCACGAGGACCAGAAGTAGAAAGCAATGCCACCCCAATATCCTTCATGCAATCAAATTTGTGTAGGGATGGGGAGGAGGTAAGAAATATGAATGCCTGGGAAAAGGAGGAGCTCCAGGTCATGGGAAGAAAGATGTGACAGGACGTTTTTGAAAGTTCGAATAGATCCACATTCTGTTGAAACCTTGAAACTTTAAAAATTTGGATTCTTATCATCATCTTATGTTCTTCTTGCTACTCTTAACCTCCCAAAAAGCAGTCTCTAAGTCACATAGATGATCTCTTGGGCATTTTCTCTCTCAGCCACGGAGAGCTATGAAAGGAAGAATCACTTTTCTCAAGCAAATCGGTTTCTTTGGTTCTCACTCTTTGCCTGCTCGTGATACTTTGACCCTGTTTTATAGATCAAAGTGCTCTAGAATAATGGATGGTCTTGGGTGGTGAATAAAGGTGGATAAATGGGGACAGTGACAGTTAAATTGGGTGCCTTTCTTACAACCTTGATGGGTTTTTTTCCCCTCCCATGTTTCCTTCTCCACTGAAATGCCACACCAATACTTGTTGCATTTATAAGGTGGCCAAACCAATGTGTTGTTTTTCTTTTCTTTTCTTTTTTAAGGCTCCCTTGAGAGAATAAATGGTAACAGAACTATTTAACAAGGTCCTGGTTTCTATTGCAACGGAATAGCTAAACTTGCCTGCTTTTATGTGCATTTTTATAGGGATCAGCTTGGTAGCTGGTATTAGCAGAGAAATGACACCTGGATCTTGCTTTGCAAGCACTTCTCCCATCAGTCCTAGATTAGGCCCTGTTTAGCCATGCACAGCTGTTGGTTTACGAGTTCTACAGCAGTGGGCATAATGAATATAATTTACCCAATGGACAAAGGTGTGTACCAAGTGAATTTAAATAATTGGGGTGGATTCTAGTAGCTAAGAAGTGGGCTTTTAATAAGATACTGAAGACTGAAATGTTTTTTTTAATCGACTGTAGATATGAAAAGTTAGGGTTTGCCCTGCTCTTGTCTACTCTCCTTCCAAATAGTTGTATCCAAAACTGTTCTTCCCTCTTCCCTACCTTACACCCCTCTTAAAATAGAAATGGGGATTAATGCCCCACTTGTGAATACATGTAAAATTTGTACAAACATATCTTCTATGAAAATGATTTATTATCTCTAGACTTATTACTTGGGAGATGTCTTGAGATATAAAATCCCATCCATTGGGTTGTTGTATTTTGTTTTCTCCCAATAAATCTGATCTTAAAAAAACAAACAAGACCGGGTGGCTCAAGCCTGTAATCCCAGCACTTTGGGAGGCTGAGGCGGGTGGATCACAAGGTCAACAGATTGAGAACATCCTGGTCAATATGGTGAAACCCCGTCTCTACTGACAATACAAAAAATTAGCTGGATATGGTGGCGCGTGCCTGTAATCCCAGCTACTCAGGAGGCTGAGGCAGGAGAATTGCCTGAACCCAGGAGGCAGAGGTTGTGGTGAGATGAGATTGTGCCATTGCACTTCAGCCTGGGTAACAAGTCTGTCTCAAAAAAAAAAAAAAAAAAAAAAAGAACAAAAAAAAAAAATGAAAAAGACAGATGCGACAGGAGAGAACACTGAGAATGTAGCTATTGCCATTATAATCTATGATCTTAAAATGTCTCTCCCCTGTTGTGTGTGTGCATTAAGAATGAACGCAGCAGGCCGGGCACGGTGGCTCAAGCCTGTAATCCCAGCACTTTGGGAGGCCGAGGTGGGTGGATCACGAGGTCAAGAGATCGAGACCATCCTGGTCAACATGGTGAAACTCCGTCTCTACTCAAAATACAAAAAATTAGCTGGGCATGGTGGCACGCACCTGTAATCCCAGCTACTCGGGAGGCTGAGGCAGGAGAATTGCCTGAACCCAGGAGACGGAGGTTGCGGTGAGCCGAGATTGCGCCATTGCACTCCAGCCTGGGTAACAAGAGTGAAACTCCGTCTCAAAAAAAAAAACAAAAAAAAAAGAATGAACGCAGCCATCTTAGCAACTAACACCAAGCCATCCAGTAACTGACACCCCTGTGAATCAGAAAGTCAGCACTCCTGGGAGAGTGCATGCGTGCGTGCATGTGTGTGTATGTGTAATAGAAAGAGAGATGAAGTGAGATGACTTTGATTTTGTAGTTTTTCAAATGCAGTTTCCCTCAACACACGTGTCTCAAATGGGAGGCAGCTAGTACAATAACACTGTTTCCTGACTTTCTTGCATAACAGAGCTTATGGAATTTCTTATCTAACGAAGAGTCATTCTCATTTTTGCTGTGAAGTTGCAGTGGACAGGGCTCCTCCTACACAAGAATGTATTGACCTAAGGCCTGATCTTTCCCTAGCACACGGTATTACTAGTGGAATCCTCTATTCTGCATCTTCAGTCAAGTAGTTTGATCTGTGTTCTACATGAGGGAGCACCCTGACTCAGCACTTGTGTCTTCTTTTCAGTTTCTGGGGTTTTCATTTTGCTTTGAGGTTGGAGTTTGTCCATGAAGATTTTTTGCAGTAATAAAGAGCTGTTTTATTGCAGGCCTTGTGGCCTCTTGACCAATTTAACAGCTTATTAACACCATTTAACAAATTTTGAAGATACTTCACTGAAACAAAATTAAGGCCATTTTTTATGACTTTGGCACAATCAAATTTAATTTTCCCAAAATATTGCCTAAGTAGAAAGCACAAGGCTTCCAAATATGATAGTGACAGATTTTTTTAATTGATGAGAAATGTAAGAAGTAGATGCATTTCTGAAACACCAAGTAATTTAAGTTCTAGTCAAAAATAAGAAATTAAATAATATGCTATCTCTCAGCAGACTTGCAAATGAAGTGTCTTTTTATGACATTTATTGTTCTTTCTTTGATTAGTAAGGAAATATAGAAAGGGTAGAGAAGAAAAAAAATCAGATATTTTGGCCCTGCCTTATGGATATTAAATTTCGGAGTCTACTATGTTACAGCCTGCTTTTTTCTCTTTTTATATAATAATTAATAATATATTATTATAAAATTTTCTTATGAACTTTAATATGACTGCAGCATAACATTATTTTATAGTTGCATAGTATTCGATTGTGTGAATGTGTATCATAATTTGTTTAACCAATCCTCTACTTTCTGTCTCTTTGGCTGTTCCTGATTTCTCACTCTGATAAGTAATGTTGCACTGAACTCCTTTCTACAAAAAGTCTTTTTTTGTACATCTTGGATCCTCTATTAAATGACTTCTGAAACATTTTAATTTTCATCCTGAAGGCAGGAGTAACTACCTTGAGTGATAACTTTTAAGTGACAATTTTCTTGTAGTGCAGGATCTCCCAGGAGTGCTGACTTTTCTGGTTCACAGGGGTGCCAGTTACTGGATGGCTTGGTGTTAGTTGCTAAGATGGCTGCGTTCATTCTTAATGGACAGGCTCTCAGTTAATAAACTCTTCATTTCCTTTTTGAAACTCTAGAATTGCTTTTGCCATTCCGTTCAAACCCATTTTTTCAAAATCTGAAATGGTTCTCATGTCAACTTCTTCATGCAGCTAAAATTAATTTTGATGTGTTATTTGAGATTGAGAACTGTTCTCCAAGAACTGTTATTTTTGGAGTTTTAGAAGCTGTTCCTGTACCTGCCCAATGCCAATTCATTACATTTATCACATCTGTAATGTACATTTTAATTAACCTCATTGTTGGCCAAGTAGAGCTCTGCAATACTTAATTCAAATTTTGGAGAAATTTGCCAGAGATCTTAACACATGGTTCAGTCCTATTTAATATAAATCAGGCACACAAAACTGCAGTCCTTACATTAAGTCTCTCTTAAATCGCAGCAGCCAGAAAATGAAGTCACTTTGGACCACAGCCTAAGAATACAATGACTTCAGAACACAAAATCTTCAGTCAGGGAGGAGTTCATAGTAGTCACCCTAACAAGAAGTAAAATTTAAACTCTCCTGGACAGCAGTGAAACTGCTAATGCTCACATAGCCAGAAAAGGGGCAAGGTGAGTGGCAGGGGAAGAAGAGAGGTTTCTCAGATTTATCTGTTTCATGTCATTGTTTTTTCTTAATTGATGTTTTTTGACAGTACAATATCTGAATGTGTAATTATGGGATAGAGTAGTTCTCATAATTTTGCCAACACTAAAAATATCGGGAAAATGCAGATTTGTTCCAGCTGACTGAATTACTGCTAAAGTAAACCTGATTGATTAAAAGAAAATCTTTTTTTCTCAGTGTAAATAACAATGTTCTGAATATCTTGGGTTTCCAGGATGCAGCAGCTGAAAATAAAGTTTACAGCCTATGGCAAATGCAGTGTATCTTAAGATGTATCAGATTATCGGCCGGGCGAGGTGGCTCAAGCCTGTAATCCCAGCACTTTGGGAGGCCGAGACGGGTGGATCACGAGGTCAAGAGATCGAGACCATCCTGGTCAACATGGTGAAACCCCGTCTCTACTCAAAATACAAAAAATTAGCTGGGCACGGTGGCGCGTGCCTGTAATCCCAGCTACTCGGGAGGCTGAGGCAGGAGAATTGCCTGAACCCAGGAGGCGGAGGTTGCGGTGAGCCGAGATTGCGCCATTGCACTCCAGCCTGGGTAACAAGAGCGAAATTCCATCTCAAAAAATAAATAAATAAAATAAAATAAAATAAAAACTAAAAACTGAGGCCTCAGAAGTTCAGAGACTATCTCTCAAAATCATCCCCCTCTTCTCATCTCACGCGTGTTCCTCAGTGAACCTGATTTGTTAGCGTTGGTGTGATTCCGTAGTTTTCTTATGATGCTTCCTTAGCAATAAAGCAGAGATATAAGCAAATGGCTTGGAGCACATTGAAGGCAACCTGGAGATGAGGAAGAGCTGTAGCTGTGCCTCTGGAATCCAAAGGCTTTGATGATGACGCATAGATCTTAGAGGCTGTCAGAATGCTCAGTCAAGCAGGCGGCCACAGCCAAGGTCATGGTGCAGTCAGCGTCTCCTCCACTGCTCCTCCTGATGCCGTGGGAAAGCTCACTGGGGGACATTTTTGGATGGTGTTTTCCAAAGATTTTGACATACTGTAACTGATACATGTACAACTTTATAAAGGGCTTTCACATTCCACCATGTAGGTAGTTGACTATGCCTCAAATTGAGAAAGGTGTACAGAATGATGCTTACACATTAACCTACATAGGTGTCTGACTGCAGGGAGATTCTAAGCCTTTGTGCTCTGAGAGAGAGAAGTCCTATTATTTAACTATATCGTTGAACTCAAGGTGGTAGACTTGCTGATCTCCTGCATCAGAGTGCTCTGTCGTTGGCTGTTCATTCTGTATTCATATCTTCATCAAATATTTATTGAAGCCGGGCGCGGTGGCTCACGCCTGTAATCCCAGCACTTTGGGAGGCCGAGGCGGGTGGATCATGAGGTCAAGAGATCGAGACCATCCTGGTCGACAAGGTGAAACCCCGTCTCTACTAAAAGTACAAAAAATTAGCTGGGCACGGTGGTGCGTGCCTGTAATCCCAGCTACTCGGGAGGCTGAGGCAGGAGAATTGCCTGAACCCGGGAGGCGGAGGTTGCGGTGAGCCGAGATCGCGCCATTGCCTCCAGCCTGGGTAACAAGAGCGAAACTCCGTCTCAAAAAAAAAAAAAAAAAAAAAAAAATATATATATATATATATATATATATATTGAAAACCCACTTAATGTGTGCCAGACATCACTGACAACACATACCATGTTGAACAAAGTCAATATGGTCCCAGCTTCGTGAAGCTCACATTCTAGTGTAGAATACAGACAAGTGAGCAGATGACTGCAATATACTGTAAACTGGAGAAACTCAGAGTACAGTAAAATGCTGCACAGATATTACCTAACCCATGCCTGAAAAAAATGATTTCTAAAATTTCCACATTTGTATCTTGATTTCCTGGAGATAACGCGTATGTGTTCTTTATTACAAGGGAACCAAGTCAATTACCAGAATTGAGGGTGAGAGAACATTTTCCCTTTGCTGGGAACACGGCAGAAAGCTCTTTTCCCGATTAGGAATTTGATAGCACCGTCTTCATCCGAGGAGGACAAAGGCATACCACCTTGAAAGACGTGTCCAAGTTACCTGCGATGAAACAGGCTTGCGGAGAGCAAAGGTTTCCCACAGAAACGGCAAAATGAAAGGAGTCACCTTAACAAAGTTGCAGAAATGAATCTTACGATTTGCCATCTCTCTTGGGTATTTTAGATGCTGGGATCACCACAGCGCTGAAGGGCGTTTCTGCCTTCCATGGTGAGTGGACAGTTGTTTTTAGGAGTTATTTCCCTAAGTGCGGTTTCAGCGTGGTATTTTCTGTAAGTTACTTGTGAACTCCCTGCTGTCTGGCCACAGCGGAATCCTGTCACTAACCCAGATGAAATCACCTGAGAGTCAATCAAGGAAGCAATCCTTCCAATTTGACGAGAAACAGGAACAACAGGCTCATGGGTGGCAGGCTCTCCCCAAACAGGAAAGCCTCAGAGGCAAAGATGAAACTAGCTACTAACGTAGAAAAAAAGACGCCTGTTTTTCACGCTGCAAATCTGACTCTGCATGTCCCGAAGCACCCATTTCTATCCCTTGCACATAGAATGTATAGTCAGGGTGATCATATAATTTATCATCCAAACTAAGATACATTTGAGAGTGAAAGGGATGCTAAAAATAGTTAAAGCTTGCTAAGTGATTGACAATGACCAGGCTGAGGCAAAGCAGGACATACGGTCACCCACACAGCAGATGTCCCTGTCTACTGAAATGATGGTGGTTTTCCATTATGTTTATATTGCATTTTTTTCAGGGGGTCTTTTAAACACTGTCCCCTTATGGGAAGAGTGTGTTTATTTGTTTGTTTGTTTTGGAGATCACAGATTAGAATTGAGATTGAAAATAACCCTGGATCCTTCATGCACGTGATATAAAAGAAATTAGTACTTTGTTAGAAAAAAAAAGTCTCCAAAAATGTAACCTATGATAACATCATATTTCCCCATCTATAAATCAATTCCCTATCAGATTTAGAAAAGAGATGGGCGGCGGGGGGTGGGGCGGGGGGGGGAGAGAGAGAGAGAGAGGGGCACAAAGGAATATATTTCTACTTGGCCTCATCTTTTACTTTTTTCTTTTTTATTTAACTCACGTGTGCTGAAGGAGGTATTTAAAAAGGCATATAACTTTAACAAAGAGTTAAAATAAATTTTTAGGGTTGTATAATTTCCTTTGAGAGTTTTTGAATATTAAAACAATTTGCTTTGCTTTTACAGGAAAAAAATACACACTTTTGAAAAGAGGCAAGATTCCCGAAACGAAAGTAAGTTGTTGATTTCCTATCATTTTCACTTTTGATAAGACTTACATTTCCGCCAGGCGCGGTGGCTCAAGCCTGTAATCCCAGCACTTTGGGAGGCCGAGGCGGGTGGATCACGAGGTCGAGAGATCGAGACCATCCTAGTCAGCATGGTGAAACCCCATCTCTACTAAAAATACAAAAATTAGCTGGGCATGGTGGTGCATGCCTGTAATCCCAGCTACTCAGGAGGCTGAGGCAGGAGAATTGCCTGAACCCAGGAGGCGGAGGTTGTGGTGACCCGAGATCACGCCATTGCACTCCAGCCTGGGTAACAAGAGCGAAACTCCATCTCAAAAAAAAAAAACAACAGAAGCAAAAATCTGTAAAGCAAATCACTGAGTCAATGAAAACTTGTATTCAAAAAACCACTTAACATACTACATTCATTACTTCGGCTTTGCCTTACACTGTACACAGTCATCACTATGTTTGTAATTACATCACAGCCAACCCATCAAACAGGCCAAGCCAGATGACTGCTTTTACTCATCTGGTTGGAGGGTTCTCTCTGGAGTCTCCTGAAGCGCTGAATGACTTTATCCCAGATAACCAAACAGAGGAGGCAGCAACTGAATGGCTTCAACTGAATACAATGATAATTGTTTTAGAAGAGATATTAAGAGTTCCGGCCTATTTCACAGGGTGAGAAAGGAATTCACCGGGCGGGGGATACTAATAAACAGCACAGGCAAGTGCTCTCATCGGGGACACCTGTATCCCCAGCACATCAGCCAGGGAACTCAGGGTGACAGAATGCTGCTTGCTGCCCCTCCAACACAACCCACAGACTGCATACCAGCTTCCAAAAATTAGAGGGGGAAGGGTCAAGGTGAATGTGGGAGGGCTGTGAAGGCACACAACTGAAGCCTTAATTCCTTGCACGAGAAGAGGCAGCTAAGGCATGGGTGACCCTGGGATGAACTTTCTGAAACAGTATAAGATCAGGAACCAGGCTTGATGGCCCCATTCTTGTTGCCTCTGTTCACCACCACCTGGAAAGGACTCACACGCCTTACACTGTAAAAGAAAACTGAATTACAATTAAAATTTATCACAGATAATCTATTACTGAGGGTGAATCATGATAGCAGTCTCTAATCTCTCTGCCTAGAGAGATCACCATTATCCGTGGTTTTGAGAAGAAAGGCAGAAAAGCATCAGACAACATAAAATAAGTAAGCGGCCCTGAGATCAATGGCTGCAAATCGCTTCTTCAGAAGCAAGTTACCTGCATTTCCAGAACCTGTTTCAGGAGTGGCGCAGGAGGGCTGGCATCTCCTTCAGGAAGGGGAATATCTGCTCTATTAATTTCCTGGACCAAATACACTGTGAAAAAAAAAGTTAAACAGTTAGATACTAAAACATACTAAAATACTTTTCAATCAGAAATGTTTTAAATCCCAGCCTTTCCCAGGTCATCTACAAATCAATGTCTAAATGCACAAAAATCTTGATTGCTCCAAGTGACTTCTTGGTCACTTTTGGCAATCTTGTTTCCAAAAACAATGCTGCCTAGAGAGATCTGCTGCAGAGACAAAATAAACAACGACCTCTCCTATTTCCTAGTGGTTAAAAAAAGAATTAACAACAATCTGGATAAACCTTTTCTGAAATCCCCCCCTATTTTTTCATTTCTAATATTCTAGTTAAAGAACTTTTGAGTCAGCTGTCTCTACATCTGCAGAATGAAGCAGAGGTTGGGCACACTGGGAAGTGTAGGAATAACCCAAGTGACAGACCCACAATAGCCCCCACAGAAGCTGGCAATGTGAGTTCTCTGCAGATGCCCTCAGAGAGAGACGGGCATTCATCAATCCATCAAGAAAATCACAACCACCACCCGGAAACCCACCCAGCGCCAAGGGCCAGGCACTCCTGCAATTCCCAGTCAGCCCCAAGGCTGTGGCTGAGGAAGCTTGAACTGCTTTACCACTGAAGTTAAAAACTAGATTCAGAAGCTAGGCTGGGTCTTCCACTCACTGCCATCCACAGCCTGTGGGAGCAAGTGTCAGGGTGGCTCTAAAAATGGGCAAGTTCATGAAACCCGAGAAAGTGGTGCAAGTCGTGGCCAGATACTACTCTGGACACAAAGCCAAACCTCGTGAAGAACACTGATGATGGCACCTCAGACCGCCCCTGCAGCAACATTTTCGGGTTGACGCATTTATTTGGGTAATGTGCCCTCTCCATCCCCCGTAAATTCCAAAAGGACTCCAAGAGGCCTTTCTGGGATTTCATCTCCTGCTGAGCTTGGTGACCCAAGCTGATGAAGACCACACAGGGGAGAGCCTAACTAACCAGCGCAGAGCAGCCACAGACCACACAGACGGCCGGTAACCCTAGGGTCAGCTGCCACGCGCAAGAAGATTGCCAAGAGGTCAAAGATTAAGTCTTCTGTGAAGGTTTATAACTATAATGACCTCATGCCCACAAGGTACCCTGTGGAAATCCCGTTGGACAAAACCATTAGGGTCTTCAGAGACCCTGCTCTTAAACACAAGCCCCAATGGAAGATCAAGTTCAAAGAACGGTACAAGACTGGCAAGTGGTACAAAAAGTGGTACAAGACTGGCAAGAACAACTGGTTCTTCTAGGAGCTGTGGTTCTAGATGTTTTTTGTTTCGGTCATTCAAAGTAAAATTAAAAAAAAAAAAAACTAGATTCATGAAACTAATTGTCCACCAGCCAAAATTGACTATTTTATTTGGTTTATGTTTTCAATTCCATGAAGCATCCCTTTCCTTAGGATAAAAGCCACAACACTTGCTAGTCATTATCAGGCCTAATATTTAGAAGTGTTACTAATTAGTTTACAGAGGGAGAGAGGCAGGTAAAGAAGGAAGGAGAAAAAAAAAAGAAATTATGTCTTACCAAGATAGCAAAGGAAACACCTGGGTTTAAGAGGTTTCTAGAAATGAATGCAAATTGTTTTAACCAATTTATATTTGAATTTATTCTTTTTTTTTTAAGAGACAGGGGGGTCTCACTATGTTGCCCAGGCTGGCCTTGAACTCCTGGGCTCAAGAGAGCCTCCTGCCTCTGCCTTCAGAGTAACTGAGACTACAGACATGTGCCCCACCATGCCTAGCTTACACCTAAATTTGAGGAGCCCTTTTTTACTTTTTTAAGTCTGTATTCTTATGGGGTTGCACTCTGCTGCCCAGGCTGGAGTACAGTGGTATGTCATCCTGGTTCATGGTAACCTCAAATTCCTGGGCTCAAGCAATCCTCCCATTTGAGTCTCCCAAGTACCAAAGACAGGCACAGGCCACCTTGTCTGGCTAATTTTATTTTTTATGGAGACAGGGTCTCAGTATGTTGCCCAGAATGGTCTCAAACTCCTGGACTCAAGTGATCTTCCCACCTTGGCCTCCCAAAGTGCTGGAATTACCCGCAACATGTCCAGTCCTGCATTCTTTTGAAACAGTTTAAGCTACAGGAAGTCCTAGATATACCAAATATGTTATCACTTTTGCCCTGCCTTTAAAATCCTCATTCTAAATACACCATCTGTCCAAGGACTCCCCCAGGTTGCAAAGACTGGAATATGATGCCACTAACATACATACACAAGCCACCCAAATAACTAGGACCTCAAGCAATATGAATAGGACTAGATTTCAGATGACTAAAATTTCCTGTTACTCTTTTTTTTTTTTTTTTTTTTTTGAGACGGAGTTTCGCTCTTGTTACCCAGGCTGGAGTGCAATGGCGCAATTCTCGGCTCACCGCAACCTCCGCCTCCTGGGTTCAGGCAATTCTCCCACCTCAGCTTCCCAGGTAGCT
>CAUYOR010044164.1:0-10556 GCA_963573925.1 Callimico goeldii
GCCAAATGAGGGTGAAGGGGTGGAAGGAAGCAAAACACACTGCCATGTGTGTACCTATGCAACTGTCTTGCATGTTCTGCACATGTACCCCAAAACCTAAAATGCAATAAAAAATTAAAAAAGAAGAAAAAAAAAAAGGATGTTGTATATTGGCTTCCACTCTCTTCTGGCTTGTAGGGTGTCTACTGAGAGATCTGCTGTGAGTCTTACGGGCTTCCCTTTGTGGGTAACCCAACCTTTCTTTCTGTCTGCCCTTAGCATTTTCTCCTTCATTTCAGCTCTGGTGAATCTGACGATTATGTGCCTTGGGGTTGCTCTTCTTGAGGAATATCTTTGTGGTGTTCTCTGCATTTCCTGGACTTGAATATTGGTCTGCCTCGCTAGTTTGGGATCATTGTTGTTTTAATTTACAATTCTCTTATGATATATTTCAGTGAACATCTTTGCATATGTTTATTTGTCATATGTATATCATAACTGTTGAAATATATGTACAGGATTTTTTTCTATTTTAAAATTATATTTCTATTTTGCTATTGTTGAGTTTTTGGATATATTGGATCATAGTCCTTTATCAGATATGATTTTGCAAGTATTTTTTCCCAGTCTTTGCCTTGTTTTCTCATTGTCTTGATAGTGTCTTTTCAGATAATTTTTTAATTTAAATGAATTCCAGGTTATCAATTACTTCTTTCATAGCCTGTGTTCTTGGTATTGCTAAAACAATTAAAATATTCAAAGTAACTTAGATTTTTTTTAATGTTATTTTTAGGAGTTTTATACCTTCTCATTTAATGTTTAGGTTTATGATCCATTTTAAATGTATTTTTGTAAATAGTCTGAGGTCTCTGTTTAAATTTTTTTGTGTTGTGTGGGGAGATCCTGTAGTTCTAGCACTATTTGTTTAAAGCATGGTATTACCTTTTGCTCCTTTGTCAAAGATCAGGTTATTATATTTACGTAAGTTTATTTTCAGGTTGTTTATTCTGTTCCACAAATGTATTTGTGTATTTACTAGCCAGTATTATACTGCCTTGATTACTGTAGCTTTATAGCAAATCTTGAATGCAGGTAATATCAGGCCTCTGACGTTCTTGTTCCCCAATTCTAAGTTGGCTATTCTGAGTCTTTTGCCTTCTCGTATAAATTTCAGAATCAGTTTGTCAATATTTATAAAATGACTTCCTGGAATTTTTATTAGAATTGTATTAAACCTACAGATAAGTTTGTAATAAAATAAGATCTTGAAAATATTGTCTTACTATCCATGAATGTAAAATATCTTCCCATTTATTTAGTTCTTTTTTATCAGAGTTTTGTAGTTTTACTCCTATATCATGTACATATTTTATTTATACCCAAGCGTTTTATTTCTTGGGTGCTAATGTAAATGGAACTGTGTTTTTCAGAATTCCACATATTAATGCGATGTAGGAAAGCAATTGACTTTTGTATATTAATCTTGTATCCTGAAACTTTGCTATAATTGTTTTTTGGTTCAAAAAGTTTTTTTGGTCAACTCAAATTTTCTGTATAGACAATTATGTCACCCATTTAAAAAAAGCAGTTTTGTTTTTTCTTCCCAATATGTATATAATCTATTTTTTTCATGTCATATTGCATAAGCTAAGACATTTAGCATAACATTGAAAAGTGGTTGTTAGAAGGACATTCTTGGCTTATACTCATCTTAGCAGAAGAGCTTCTAGTTTCTTCCTGTTAAGTATAATGTTAGGTTTAGGTTTCTTTTACATTTTTCAGAAAGCAAGTTGAGGAAGCTCTCCATTCCTGGTTTGCTAAAAGGTTTTTTTTTTTTTTAATTATAAACGGAATGTGGATTTTGAGAATTTTTTTTAATAGTTATTTACATGAATATGACATTTTTCTTCTTCAGTCTGTTAATGTAATAGGTTACATTAATGATTAATGATTTTTTAAAAATTTGTTATTTCAATAGATTTTGAGTGAACAGATGGCATTTGGTGAAATGAAGAAGTTCTTTAATGGTAATTTCTGAGGTTTCAGTGCATCCATCACCAGAGAAATGTACATTGTACACAATGTGTAGTCTTTTTCCTTCACCTCTCCCACTTTTTACCACAAGTTTCTCAAGTCCATTGTATCATTCTTATGCCCTTGCGTCCTCATAGCTTAGCTCCAACTCATGAGTGAGAACATATGATGTTCTGTTTCCATTCCTGAGTTACTTCACTTAGAATAATTGTCTACAATACTATTCCATGTTTCTGTGAATGCCATTATTTCATTCCTTTTTATGGCTGAATAGTATTCCATGGTATGTATGTATACATGGGTGTGTATGTGTATGTATATATACCTGTGCGCATATGTGTATATATATATATATAAATTTTCTTTATCTATTCATTGATTGATGGGTATTTGAGCTGGTTCCAGATTTTTGCAATTGCAAATTGTGCTGCTATAAACATGAACGTGCAAGTATCTTTTTTGTATGACTTCTTTTCCTCTGGGTAAATACCCAGTAGTGGGATTGCTGTATGAAATAGTAGATCTACTTTTAGTTCCTTACTAAATCTCCATACAACTTTCCATAGTTGTTGTACTAGTTTACATTCCCACCAGAAGTGTAAAAATGTTCCCTTTTCACTATATCCACACCAACATATACTCTCTGTGTATTTTTCATTTCACTATTTCATTTATGGCTATTTTTTGAAGGAGCAAGGAGGTATTGCATTGTGGTTTTGATTTGCATTTCCCTGATCATTAGTGATGTTGAGCATTTTTAAATATGTTTGTTGGCCATTTTTATATTTTGTTTATTCATGTCCTCAGCCCAGTTTTGGATGGGATTGTTAGTTTTTTTCTTGCTGATTTGTTTGAGTTTCTTGTAGATTCTGGATATTAGTCCCTTGTTGGATGCATGGTTTGCAAAGTTTTCTCCCATTCTGTAGGTTGTCTGTTTTCTCTGCTGATTATTTCTTTCATGGTGAAGAAGCTATTTAGTTTAATCAAAAAAGTAGCAAGGAAGTGAAGTGGACTCTGTGATGGTTTGGCTGTAGTTTTGTTTAGTTTGTTGGTTTTGTGTTGCTTGGCCTTTGATGGTTTTGTGTTGGTTTAGTCAGCAGATGGTGCTTTCAAAACAGCATCAGCTGAGGTAGATAAAGGCTAGCCCTAGGAGCACCTGGATAAGAATTCGGGTTCCTCATCTGATGGGTGGGGACACAGTTTTCCCAAGACATTATGTCATTTATCTTTGGCTACCAGGGTGGGTAGAGAAAGACCACCAGGTTGGGGAAGGGGTAGGCTGTCTGAGCTCAGACTCTCCTTGGACAGTGCTTGCTTTAGCTGCCTGGTTCTCAGGCTGATAAAGTTACATTCCTGGAAGGGCTACGGCTGTATCTGTTATGTCATACAGGTCATCAGATAAGTGAGGGAAAGCTAAGAGTGAGAGACCTCACCCAACTCCCATGCAGCCAAAAAGGCAAGTCTTACTCCCACTGTACTTACCCCCAACAGCAATAAGTTTACATACAGACAGCTGATGAACCTGGGAACTTACCCCAGGCTACAAGACCCCCAGCTGAGAAAGCAAGCAGGGCTTTCAGGTTTCTCAACTAGCCTCCTGCCTTGGTTTCTGTGCTGGTATCTGCACTCCCCATTTACCCCTCCACAAATTCTGTCCAGGAAACTTGGTGGCCAGTTGAAACTGTTACAAAGTTTACCTAGAAGTTTTCTTCTCCCTGTGGTCTTTCTCCAATTCTATTGGCAGCCCTACTGAAAACACCCCTGTGAGACAAAGTCAGAAATAGCTTCCCTGCAGACCAAGAGTGCCTACAGAGCTCTCCCTGCTGCTTCCCTCTAACTGTATATTTCACTTTTATCTCTAAATTTATCTCAGCTCTACATAAGGTGAAATCCTTCTCCCATAATCTGGAGCCTCAGGTTCCCCAGTAAGGATGTGTGTTTGGGAGCAGACTTTCCCCCTCTCACATTTTGGGCACTCACAGTTTTTTAGCTATCTCACAGAGCCTTTGGCAACAACTTACTTTCTTCAAGGGGTCTGTGGATTCTCTCTACTTTCCTGGTATGTTCCTGAAGTAGTTCTTGGAGCAAAAGCTTATGCTGTGAGTCTCCATACAATACTCTGTCTGTCTGAGTGGAAGCTGCAATTTAGTCCTGCCTATTAGCTGCCATTTTTCTCCTAACATTAATTTAAATGCAGAATTTGAGCTCTTGGACCTAGGGCATTACATCTTTGATGCTTAGGATTGCTCCGTTCAGGAACCTACCATCTTTCTGTTCATTCAGGCTTTCCAGTTCCTTTGTAATCTCACATTAATGACTTTTGAATGTCAAATCAGCCTTGCATGCCTGGAATAAATATCACTTACGTGTAGTGAATAATTATTTTTATACATAGTTGGACATCAGCTGCTAGTATTCTGTTGAGAATTTTTGCATCTGTTTATGAAAGAAATTGGTCAATAGTTTTCCTTTATTTTGTTTTCCTGTGGTGTAGGCCTTATAGTAATGATGACCTTACAAAATGAATTAAAAAATATTTATTTTTCTTGCAAAATCTAAAAAACACAGTAGAGAATTCACACAATTTCTTCTTGAAAGGTCTGAGAAAATTCACCAGTCAACTCACATGAGCCTCATGCTTTCTATTTTGAAATGGCATTATGTAGTTCATGACTGTGTATCACTATTCATTTATAGTCACTGATTGATATGGTAAGGCTCTGCATCCCCATCCAAATTTCATCTTGAATTGTAATCCCCATAATCTCCATTATCCTCATGTGTCAAGGGAGAGACCAGGTAGAGGTAATTGACTCATGGGGGCAGCTTCCCCCAAGCTATTTTTGTGATAGTGAGTGAGTTCTCATAAGATCTGATGGTTTTATAAAGGGATATTTCCCCTTTGCTTGGCACATCTGCTTCCTGATGCCTTGTGAAGAAGGTGCCTTGCTTTCTCTTTTCTTTCCACCATGATTGTAAGTTTTCTGAGGTTTCCACAGCTATGCTGAGCTGTGAGTCAAGTAAACCTCTTTCTTTTATAAATTACCCAGTCTCAGGCAGTTTTTTTTATAGAAGTATGAAAACGGACTAATTCACCTGTCAAAAAATTATAGAATGTTTCCATATTTTGGATATTATAAATGAACAATAACCATAGGAGTGCAGATTTCTCTGTGAGGTGTTGATTTCATTTCCTTTAGGTACATACACAGAAGAGGAATTTCTGGGTCATATGGTAGTTCCATTTTTAACATATTGAGAAACCTCTATACTATTTTTTATAATGGCTTGAATTTAATTTGCTAGTCTCTTCCTAGTATCCTCCAGTAGAATAAGCGCAGATCCTGTTTTAGATCTTTATTGTTGTATAGTATATGCATTCAATGCTATTAATTTTCCTCTAAGCATTTCTTTCACTGCATCCCACAAATTTTCATAATTAGTATTTTCATTTTTTTTCTAGTTGAAAGTATTTGAAAAAGTTCTCTTGATAAGATTGTTTTTCTATTTTTTCTTGCCAATTTGTTTGAGTTCCTTGTACATTCTGGATATTAGTTCTTTGTCAGATACATAGATTTAGAAGATTTTCTCCTACTCTGTGGTCTGTTTACTTTGCTGGTTGTTTCTTTTGCTGTGCAGAAGCTTTTTAGTCTAATTCCATGTTTAGTTAAGTTCCACCCCTTTATCTTTGTTTTTGTTGCATTTGCTTTTGGGTTTTGGTCATAAAGTTTTTGCCTAAGCCAATGTCTAGGAGGGTTTTTCCCATGTTGTCTCCTAGAATATTCATGGTTGTAGGTCTTAGAAGATTTAAATCTTTGATCCACCTTGAGTTGATTTTTGTATAAGGTAAGAGATGAGGATTCAGTTTTATTCTCTACATGTGGTTTGCCAATTATCCCAGCACCATTTGTTGAATAGAGTTCCATTTCCCCACTTTAAATTATTGTTTGCTTTGTTGCAGATCAGTTGTCTGTAGGTATTTGGGCTTATTTCTGGGTTATCTATTCTGTTCCATTTATTTATGTGCCTATTTTTATGCCACTACCATGCTGTTTAGGTGACTATGGCCCTATGGTACAGTTTGAAGTCAGGTCATGTGATGCTTCAGATTTGTTCCTTTTGTTTAGTCTTGCATTGGATTTGTGGGGTCTTTTTTGGTCCCACGTAAATTTTAGGATACTTTTTTCTAGTTCTGTGAGGAATAACAGTGGTATTTGGATGAGAATTGCATTATATTTGTAGATTGCTTTTGGTTGTATGGTCATTTTCACAATATTAATTCTAGCGATTCATGAGCATGGGGATGTGTTTCCATTTGTTTGTGTCATCTATAATTTCTTTCATTAATGTTTTGTAGTTTTCCTTGTAGAGGTATTTTACCTCCTTGGTTAGGTATATTCCTAAGTATTTTATTTTATTTTGCAGCTCTTGTAAAAGGAGTTGAATTCTTGATGTGATTCCTCTTGTTCGCCATTGGTGTATAGCAATGCTGCTGATTCATGTACATTGATTTTGTATCTTAAAAATTTACTGAATTCATTTATAAGTTCTATGAGCTTTTTGGATGAGTCTTTAGGGTTTTCTATATTATATTATATTATTATAATATTATGATTATATTATTAGCAAACAGTGACAGTTTAACCTTCTCTTTACTGATTTAGGTGACTCTTATTTCTATCTCTTGTCTGATTTCTCTGGCTATGACTTCCAGTACTATGTTGAAGAGAATTGGTGAAAGTGGGCATCCTTGTCTTGCTGCAGTTTTCAGGTGGAATGCTCTCAATTTTTTGCCATTTGGTACAATGTTGCCTGTTGCTTTGTCATAGATGGCTTTTATTACCTTAAAGTATGTCCCTTCTATGATTATTTTGCTTAGGGTTTTGCTCATAAAGGATGTTAGATTTTTGCCTAAGTCTTTTTCTGCAACTAGTGAGACAGTCATGTAATTTTTGTTTTTAATTCTGTTTATGTGGTGTATCACATTTATTGACCTGTGTATGGTAAACCTTCCCTGGATCTCTGGTATAAAACCTACTTGGTCATTGTGGATTATGTTTTTTATATGCTATTGAATTAAATACACTAGTATTTTGTTGAGACTTTTTACATCTATCTTCTTCAGGGACACAGGTCTGTATTTTTCTTTTTTTATTATTATTATGTCCTTCCCTGGTTTTGGTATTAGAGTGATACTGACTTCATAGAATTATGGAGGATTCTTTCTTTATCTTTTGGAATAATGTCAATATAATTGGTATCAATTTTCATTTGAATGTCTAATAGGATTCATGTGTGAATCTGTCTGTTCCTGGACGTGTGTGTGTGTGTGTGTGTGTGTGTGTGTGTGTGTGTGTATGTGTGTGTGATTACCATCATTATTATTAATTTCAGTAAGTTTTTTTGGGAAACAGGTGGTATTTGGTTACAAGAATAATTCTTTAGTGGTATTTGAGATTTTGGTGCACCAATCACCTGAGCAGTGTACACTGTACCCAAAGTGTAGTGTTCTAACCTCACAAGACTCTGTCCTTTCCCCAACTCTCCAAATTCCAATGTATCCTTCTTATGCCTTTGCTTCCTCATAGCTTAGTTCCCACAGCTGCATGAGAACATATGATATTTGGTTTTCTATTCCTGGGTTACATCACTTAGAATAATAGTCTCCAATTCTATCCAGGTTGCTGCAAATGCCATTATTTCATTCATTTTTATGTCTGAGTAGCATTCCATGTGGTGTATACCAGACATAAAAATGAATGCCATATTTATTTATCTATTTGTTGATTGATGGACAGTAGATTTGGTTTTTTATTTTTGTAATTCCAAATTGTGCTGCCGTAACATGCATGTGCAGGTATATTTTTCATATATGACTTCTTTTCCTCTGGGAAGATAGCTAGTAGTAGGATTGCTGGATCAAACAATAGATCTTCTTTTAGTTTTTAAATAAATCTCCATACCTTTCTGAACTTTTCTGCTGTTGTTGGCAATTTTTTATTACTGTTTCAATCTTGCTGCTTGTTATTGGTCTGTGCAAAGATTCTATTTTTTCCTGGTTTAATGTAGGAGGATTGTGTATTTCCAGGAATTTATCCATCTCTGCTAGATTTCTAGTTTGTACGTGTAAAGATGTTCATAGTAGCCTTAAATAATCTTTTGTGTTTCTGTGGCTTTGGTGGTAGTATCTCTCATTTCATTTCTAATTTAGCTTATTTGTATCTTCTCTCTTCTTTTCTTAATCTCACTAATAATTTATCAATTTTGTTTATCTTTTCAAAGACCTAGAGTCTTATGTATTTTTGTCCTTTTTTTGTTTGTTTGTTTTAATGTCATTTAGCTCTGCTCTGATATTTGTTATTATTCTTCTGTGGGGTTTGAATTTGATTTGTTCCAATTACTCTAGTTCCTTGAGATGAGACCTTAGATTGTCTATTTGTGTTTTTTCAGACTTTTTGATGTAGACAATGCTTTGAATGTTCCTCTTAGCACTGCTTTTTCTGTGTTTCAGTGGTTTTAAGTTGTGTCACTATTAGCATTTAGTTCAAAGAATTTTTAAATTTTCACCTTGATATTATTTTTGATCTAGTGATGACTAAGAAGCAGTTTATTTAATTTCCACGTATTTGCATGGTTTTGAACGTTCATTTTGGAATTGATTTCCAATTTTAGTCCACTGTAGTCTAAGAGTACATAATACAATTTCAATTTTCTTAAGTTTTATTCTACTGTAGTCTAAGTGTACTTAATATAATTTCAATTGTCTTAAATTTATTGAGACTTGTTTTGTGGCCTAACCTATAATCTATCTTGTAGAAATTTTCATGTGCTGATAAATAGAATGTATATTCTGCAGCTTTCAGGTAGAACGTTTTGTAAATATCTGTTAAGTCCATTTTTTAAGATATAGGTTAAGTTCATTGTTTCTTTGTTGACTTTCTGTCTTTCTGATATGTCTAGTGCTCTCCGTGGAGTATTAAAGTCCCCCACTATCATTGTGTTGCTGTCTATCTCATTTCTAAGGTCTAGTACTAATTGTTTTGTAGATTTGGATGCTCCAGTGTTAGGTGCATATATATTCAGAAATGTAATATTTTCCTGGACAACTCCTTTTTATCATTTTATAATGTCCCCTTTTGTTCTTTTTAACTGTGGTTGCCCTAAATTCTGTATTGTCTGATATAAAAATAGCTACCACTGCTCGCTTTTGGTGTCAATTTGCATGGAATATATTTTTCCACCACTTTACTGTAAGTATAAGTGAGTCCTTATGTTTTAGCTGAGTCTCCTGAAGATAGCAGATATTTGGTTGGTAAATTCGTCTACATTTCTTCATTCTGTTTCTTTTAGGTGGAGTATTTAGAGCATTCAAAGTTAGTATGAGAGGTGAGGTACTATTCTACTCATTGTTTTAGTTGTTGCCTGAATACCTTGTTCTTATTTGATATTACGTTATTGTTTTATAGGTCCAGTAAGATTTATGCTTTTAGAAGATTCTACTTTGATGTATTTCAAGGGTTTTTTTTCACAATCTAGAGCTCCTTTTATCACTTCTTGTAGTGCTGGCTTGATAGTGGTGAATTCTTTCAGCATTTGTCTTCTGAAAAGGATTTTATCTTTCCTTTATTAATGTAACTTAATTTCACTGAATACAAAATTCTTGGCTGGCAATTTTCTTTTTTATGAAGGCTAAAGACAGTACCTCAATGTTTTCTAGCTTGTAAAATTTTTGCTGAGAAATCTGCTGTTTATCTGATAGGTTTTCCTTTATAGGCTATGTTAGGTTTTTCCCTCATGGCTCTTAAGATTGTTTCCTTCATCTTGACTTTAGAGAATCTCATGACTATGTGGTTAGGTGATAATCTTTTGGCAATAAATTTTCTGGGTGTTCTTTGAGCTTCTTGTACTTAGATGTCTAGATCCCTAGCAAGATCAGAGAAGTTTTCCTCAATTGTTTCTTCAAATATGCTTTCCAAACTGTTATATTTCTCTTTTTCCCTTGAGAACACCAATTATTCTTTTTTATTTTTATTTTCCAGTTTGTTTTTTTTAAATTGCATTTTAGGTTTTGGGGTACATGTGCAGAACATGCAAGATAGTTGCATAGGTACACACATGGCAGTGTGTTCCGCTGCCTTCCTCCCCGTCACCCACATTTGACACTTCTCCCCAGGCTATCCCTCCCCCCCGGCCCCCCCCCCGGGGGCGCCCCCGCGGGCCCCCCGGGGGCCCCCGGGGGGGGTGTGCGGGTGCGGGGGGGGGGGGGTTGGGGGGTAGGGATAGCCTGGGGAGAAATGCCAAATGTGGGTGTAGGGGAGGAAGGAAGCAAAACACACTGTCATGTGTGTACCTATGCAAATGTCTTGCATGTTCTGCACATGTACCCCAAAACCTAAATTGCAAAAAAAAAAGAAAAGAAAAAGAAGAAAGAAAAAACCCTAAGGGTCAGTGATTTTTTTCTGATATATCTGAAAACTGAGGTCATAGGGTAATAACCACCATCTACCCCAAATCTGGAAAGATGGCAAATCTAGAGAATCACA
>CAUYOR010044167.1:0-25289 GCA_963573925.1 Callimico goeldii
TCTACAACCATCTGGCCTTTGACAAACCTGAGAAAAACAAGCAATGGGGAAAGGATTCCCTGTTTAATAAATGGTGTTGGGAA
This sequence comes from Callimico goeldii, assembly GCA_963573925.1. Lineage (NCBI taxonomy): Eukaryota > Metazoa > Chordata > Mammalia > Primates > Cebidae > Callimico > Callimico goeldii. The sequence goes on from CAUYOR010044167.1 coordinate 84, forward strand.
AACTGGCTAGCCATGTGCAGAAAGCAGAAACTGGACCCCTTCCTGACACCTTACACTATAATTAACTCCAGATGGAGTAAAGACTTATATTTAAGACCCAACACCATTGAAAACCCTAGAAGAAAACCTAGGCAAAACCATTCAGGACATAGGCATAGGCAAGGACTTCACAACTAACACACCAAAAGCATTGGCAACAAAAGCCAAAATAGACAAATGGGATCTAATTAAACTCCAGAGCTTCTGCACAGCAAAAGAAACAATCATTAGAGTGAACTGGTAACCAACAGAATGGGAAAAAATTTTTGCAATCTACCCATCTGATGAAGGGCTAATATCCAGAACCTACAAAGAACTAAAACAGATTTACAAGGAAAAAAACAAACAAACAAACCCATTCAAAAGTGGGTGAATGGTATGAACAGACACTTTTCAAAATAAGACATATATGAGGCCAAGAAACATTTGAAAAAAAATGCTCATCATCACTGGTCATTAGAGAAATGCAAATCAAAACCACATTGAGATACCACCTCACACCAGTTAGAATAGCAATCATTAACAAATCTGGAGACAACAGATGCTGGAGAGGATGTGGAGAAATAGAAACACTTTTACACTATTGGTGGAGTGTAAATTAGCTCAACCATTGTGGAAAACTGTGTGGCAATTCCTCAAGGACCTAGAAAGAGAAATTCCATTTGACACTGCAATCCCATTACTGGGTATATTTGCAAATGATTATAAATCATTCTATTATAAGGACACATGCACATGTATGTTCATTGCAGCACTGTTTACAATAGCAAAGATCTGTAACCAACCCAAATGCCCATTGATGATAGACTGGACAATGAAAATGTGGCACATATATACCATGGAATACTATGCATCCATTAAAAGTGATGAGTTTGTGTCCTTTGTTGGGCCATGGATGAGTCTGGAAACCACCAATCTCAGCAAACTGACACAAGAACAGAAAATCAAACACTGCATGTTCTCACTCACAGGCAGGTGTTGAACAATGAGAACACATGGACACAGGGAGGGAAGCATCACACACTGGGGTCTGTTGGGGAAGACTAGAGGGAGGGACAGTGAGGGGTAGGGAGTTGAGGAGGGATAACATGGGGAGAAATGCCACATATAGGTGATGAGGATGGAGACAGCAAACCACATTGTCATGTATGTACCTATGCAACAATCCTGCATGTTATGCACATGTACTCCAGAACCTAAAGTGCAATAAAATATATATATAAAATAAAAATTAAAAACATAAAAAAATTAAATTAAATTAAATTTTAAAAAAGAAGAAGAAAAACAGAGATAGACATGCCAAAACCAAAGATAATATGAAGACACACAGAAACTAGCTATGAACCCCAAGGTAGAGATTGGAGTTATACAGCCACAAGCCATGGAACACCTGGGGATACCAGAAGCAATCTGGTGTATCCTACTAATAAGGGCATTAGTAGCATTAGACAAGGCTCTCACCTTCATGGCCTTATCTGACAATAATTACTTTCCAAAGGCCCATATCCAAACCATCAAGTTGTGGGTTAGGGCTTCAACATGTGAATTTTTTGGGGGGGATACAAACATCCAGTGCATAACATATGTGTTAAACTAATACAGTATATATTATCATTTTTTTCTCCCAAATACATCATGAGATCTGACATTTTGGGAGGAAGGGCAGAATATGCTCAGTGATGAATAAGACTCAGTTTCTAACCCCAAAGCATCTTACACACTAATGAAAGAGACAGACTCGTAAGAAGACATTCCAGTATGCTAGAGTAAGTGCAGTGCTGGGGATGAGTGTGGTAGGCAGCTCTGGTGGAGAAAAATCTTTCTGCAGGGGACCCCTAAGCTAAGGGAAAAAGTTGTGTCTCATTCTTTTTCATCCATGAGAGAGCCTAGTATACTGCAACAGATATAATTGGTGCTTAATACATACCTGAATTAATTAATTAATTAATCATATTGCCACTGACCAAATCATCCAAAACCTTACCAAGTGCAAGGATGCTCTATGTTATAATCTCATTATAATATTCTAAAATGTAAGTTGATATAATGTAGATGGTGCATAGGAAAGAAACACAGAATTAGGAATCTGAAGAATAAGTTTTAGTCCTGACTTTGCCTTCACTTAGCCCTGGAACTTTGCGTAAGAGACTGAGAAGGACACACCTAAGAGCAAAAGAAGTAGTTCAAACTGTCAGCGATAAAACTGTGATTCTGGGATTCCTTCTTTAGATCTCATCATGGAGCATTATTTATAACATCCAGAGTGCTAAAAGGAACTCATTGTTCTATGTAACATAGTAATTCCTGAAAAGGGTCTAAGAATTCAAATAATAACCACAAAATAATGATGTGTTGAATTGAAGGAGTAGTATAATGCAGAGGCTCCAATGAATTTATTCATTCATTCAAAAGTATTTATTCAACTACTAAGTATCAGGCTAGGGAATAGGTAATGATATACTGATATCTTTATTCAAAGCAACATGTATATGTGTATATTTAAATTTTTAAAAGACTAAGTCTATTTCTCCTAAGAACTTTCTAAAAGGTTTTCAAACTTTTCAGCCTAAGTGCTCTGTTGCCACAGTCTCATGTTCACAATGCTGTATGGAAAGGAATTCCATCTAATGCTTTGAGTGCTTGGCTCTTACATCTGAACCATGTGGTTATCGTAGTTGACGAAACCCAAAAATAGCTTTATAAAATGCAGCCTCTTTATTCCCCTTAGAATTTGAAATGTTTTAATAAAGTGTATACTTCACTTCCAGTTTAGGGGGATGTGAGTATATTTTATTATTCTCTGAATTCAAGTCAAATCTCTGTATCAATCCAGGTTTCCTTCTCAGCCTTTTCTACAGCCTAAAAGATAATGGAGTTCAAATATATACAGGAATGCCAGTCCAAATCTTCTCTCCTCTCTTTCTTAGACTTAGTTTCCAAAGAATCATAGAATATAAACAATCAAATGATCAGAGGAGTGATTTAATCCAACTCATTTATTTTACAAATAAAGAATAAGGCCTAGAGGAATGAAGTGATTACCGAATGTCACCAGCTTATTACTAGTGAGGTTGAGACTATAACCCCAAGTCTCCATCTGTGGCAACTACTCACCTCTGCTATTGTAGCACAAAAGCAGCCATAGACAATATATAAACAAGGAAATGTGCCTGTGTTTCAATAACTTTATTTACAAAAACAGACAGTGGGCCAGATTTAGCCAGTGGGCTATAGTTTGCCAATTCCTTGTCTAGGCCTGTATTTGCTATTCCTGATCATAGAAGCCCACTTCCTCTGACTATCAGAGTTAAGAATGAAAGATACCATTCTTCTTCTCTTGTAACAATAAGATCCTGTGAATGCTATACATTAATTCCATAGATACCTATTAAACACCAACTTTATGGGGAAAAAAGCAATGTAACAAAATAAGCTGTAATAATAATAACAAGGTATTTTATCTGTTGAGTACTTACTATGTCCAAGGCAAAGTGCTTTTGGGTATATGCCTCTAATTATTCTTATAAAACCCCTGTTACTAGGAAACTCAAGTAAGAGCACTCAGGCAGGAAGTCCTGGGGCTAGAGCTAGGATTTAAATACAGATCTGCATGGCTTCCGCCACTGCCATCTACTGACTTCCTGAGACTGGGGATGTAAGAAGGAAAGTTGTATCCCTGGGTTGTCTTCAGTTAGTACCAGGGATCCCTCTCTCTATTCCTAAACTTCTTCTCTCTTGTTTGGCAGTAGTTTGTGTACACATAGACAACCAAAAATGATGTGAGTTATTGAGTCAAAATAACTACAGGGTGCGGTGGCTCACACCTATAATCCCAGCACTTTGGGAGGCCGAGGTGGGTGGATCATGAGGTCAAGAGATCGAGACCATCCTGGTCAACAAGGTGAAAACCGTCTCTACTAAAAATACAAAAATTAGCTGGGCATGGTGGTGCGTGCCTGTAATCCCAGCTACTCAGGAGGCTGAGGCAGGAGAATTGCTTGAACTCAGGAGGTGGAGGTTGCGGTGAGCTGAGATCACACCATTGCACTCCAGCCTGGGTAACAAAAGCGAAACTCCGTCTCAAGAAAAAAAAAAAAGACAATCACAGTGACGTATTAGTCTAGGTTTTGAAAGGTTGAAAAACCTTCTTTAGAAACCTATAGATTTATAAAATATATATACATATATATATATAACAATCAATGTTTGTTTTTGTTTTGTTGTTGTGTGTTTGTTTGAGATGGAGTCTCTCTCTGTCACCCAAGCTGGAGTGCAGTGGCGTGATCTTGGCTCACTGCGACCTGCCTCCTGGGTTCAAGAGCTTCTTCTGTCTCAGTCTCCCAAATAGTTGGGACTACAGGCATGCACCACTACACCCAGCTAATCTTTGTATTTTTAGTAGAGATGAGGTTTTACCATATTGGTCAGGCTGGTCTCAAACTCCTAACCTCTAACTACCTACCTCGGCCTCCCAAAGTGCCGAAATTATAGGTATGAGCCACTGCACCTGACCCAATATTTCAATATGTATGAATCTTTCAATATATCTCACTGACCAGGACAATGCCAGGCATTGATACTCACATAAGCAAGATTTTGGAGCCCTGAGATTGAATTTGACTCTTCAGCTAGTTAGCTGAAAGAATGTAAGCCACTACCTCACACTTCAGTGGTTACATACTCTTTCAATAAAACAGGAACATTTTATTAAACTCTCACTAAGGCCCCTTCTGGCTCCAGCAGTCTAGTTAGTGAGTCTACCAGGAAGGTGAAGTGCTACACAAGCAGCCATTTTGGAGTCAGAAAGTTCTTTAAAGAACTACCCCTGCTCCATAAGGTTCTTGTGAAGGATCTTTCTAGGGACCAAAATTTAACAGGGAGCACCTGACTTTGATACAAAGGATGCAACTTCATTTGCAGGAGCACACATATGTGCATATTTGCCCAATACTATCATATTGCTCCCTGAAGATGGAGGGTAAAAGTAGACTGACTGCACAAACATGTCTTGTCCAGCTAAGACATAAGGAGGGAGAGAAATAGAGGTAAGAACATCAGGGGCACCACTGAATAATAAACTAAAACAATGATGATTATGGGAGAAATGTCAGATTCACACGTATTTTTAAAGGAAAATGAAATGGATAGAACGGCTGTGAGCTCACTGCCCATGGAAAGTTTCAAATAGCAGCTGGACAATAACTTTTTTGAAAATCATTAAAATGAAAATCATTTTGAAATACAAGTACCAGATAACAGTATAACTAGATAGTAACCAAGATTCCTTCTGCCTCTGAAATTGTGTGACCCGAGGAAGCATGAAGAGATTTGTTTGCTCATCCCCTGCACTGACAAATCAGGCATAAAAGTATAATGATCATCTGGGTTTAGCTCCCTCTCCTGTGGAGTATCATGAGCATTTAACATAGTCTATCTGCACTCCCAAAGGACACTGTCTCCTGCCTTGGGGCTTAGACAGCTCCACAATCACTTATTTGTTCAACATGTATGCAGTGACCTTGAACTCATTGTGTTTTCTCAGGTAAGATAGATAGTGCCTGAGAGCTGCAAAGGGGGCTCCATGGAGTTCCCAGCCTGAGCTCCCCAACTTCCTGTTCACAATCCACAAAACCTATGATTGCCATTTGGATTTTTCCTCTGGGTAAAGAGAACCCTCAGTGAAATGAGTTACCTCCCTTGTCACTGAAGGGTAGCAGTTGGATTAAATATTTTTTCATTCATTTAACAAATTGTATTGTTGTACCTTCCATGTGACAGGCATGGTGCAAGCCACTGGGAATACAGGAGCTACTTGCAATGAGCATTAACTACCCTTGCTTCACAACATTACTGTTGTGATTGATAATGCCTTGCATCTGGATCTCTGTGTAGACAATGCTAGACTGAGAGGTCATTCCAAAATTCAGCAGAGAGAAGCATCACTGCTGGAGCCAAGTGTGATGAGATGAAATGGAATGCAGTGTCAGCAGTAAGAGGCTGATCATAGGAGTGATTTAATCCTATTCCTCTATTTTACAGATAAAGAATACGGCCTAGAGGAATGAAGCGATTACCCAATGTCACTAGTTAACTACTAATGGGGTTGAGTGAGACTATAACCCCACAGGGGTTACATCCTCCACCAGGTACATCTTTGTTTCTGACTCTTTTTTTTTAACTGCTTTCAGAGGTTTAGCAGTAAGTTGCCCAACATTATCTTTGACTAAGCTCTCAGAATCTGTTTATTAAAGTCAATTGTTTGGACTCTATTATGCAGCTTGTCCATTACTCCATGCAGATTATCCAACCGAGCATTCAACTCAAAACTTTCCAGGAAGATCATGATGCCCACCTCCAGTTATCACATTCTCTAACTTCTCTCTCAGTAGATTTCCCTTTACACAACTCCTAACAGAAAAAAAGCTGGGGCTAAAATCACAATACTAGGAACAATAACAACATTGGCACATATTGTCCATTGATACTCAAAACACCATACCTGTACTTCTAAGCTCTCAACTCTACTGCAAGGGCTGAAAACCCAGAACCTGTATTTTCCATATTTGCCTCCTTCAACATTTGTGTTTGATCAGCTGGGCACTTGCAGAAGATTTGTAAAACATAAAAGAAAAAGGAAGGCATGATTTTCAGCCATGTGCAGGCAAATGAGCATTAACAGGTAGAGTGTTTTCCCAGAAGCTTTCTGACATACACTTGATAATCACTTCTATGATCCTGCAGTCAAGACCACAGGAAGAGGCTTCTCTGTGATTCCTGGACATCTGTATATTCTGAAATCCAACAGTGATCTTCCTGATTGTCCTGTTCCAGGCTGTTCCAAATTGTTTAAGTCTCTCTCTCTCTGTTAAATTCCTTCCTTTCTGAAAATCCTAAGTGGCTTCAGTTTTCCTATCAGATCTTCATGGAAGATTACAATGACTAACTCACATAAGTAGATCATATTATTGGGTGATACTATTTGCCAGGCAGTCTTCTGAATGCCTGATGAGTTATTTTCTTGCTTACTCCTCATGACTAATTATTAGCCTCATGTGTTGATGAAGAAACTGGGAACAGAGATGGGAAGCAACTTCCTTCCACAAGGTCTCCCAGGAGCTGAATGGGAAAGTCAAGAGGAAGCAAAAGGTATCTGAAATCTAGACAGAGCCAGATTAGCCACCTAGACTGTCTGGGATGAACCACCCCCTGGAGAAAGTCTAGGCAGGCAGACAGGACATAGGATCCAGAAAAGTGTAATCCAGAGAGAGTACAAGGGTCAGTTTCAGAGTCAGTAAAATGAAAGATACAGATAGGCAAAGAGGCAGTTAGCATCAGTGAGCCCTGGCAAGGGCACAATTGCTAAAATAGGACATAGGGATAGGACTATAAATCCCAGAAGGGCTCATCTAAACTATAAAAATCTAAGTCCTGAGGAAACTTCAGTGCCAGGCCAGCTAGCCAAGCAGCAACTCAATAGAGGTCATAAGACAATAATTTGAAGTGGAACATAGGGTCAGAGCAAAACAATGTCTACTGGAAGATAGGTATCCTTCAAAATACAAAATATGGTGTCATGTCTTAGCATGTTCTTAGCTCTTCTTAAACCATTCTGCAATTAAACCGAATTGTTCTCAACACCAAGTAAGAAAATGAACTTGGAAGTGAATGTCAAGAGATCTCAATTTTGGAGTTTATAAAAACCAAAAGACTGGAACTAGAGGACTTATTCCTGTATCAAGATACCTTATTCATTTCCCTTCTCTTTGCTTACCTCTTAGCCATTCTCTTGTTGTAGAAAGAACCATGGCTACTAAAGACCTAAGGAGTGGAAGCTACAACCGGGTGTGTTATGTGGGGTTCCCTGAACATTCATTCAACTGGTTTATTTGGGAGGTGTATGCAGGAGAAGGAAGTGAGTGAAGTGGGATAAAGCAAAGAGTGGAAAGCCAGATGGTCTCAACTAGAGATTGGCTTCATTCTGGTGTCACAGAGAAGCTCTGAAGAACAAATTACAGCACAGACTTAGTCCCACCTTGAAATGAGTGGGCTGGCCTCTTATGTCACCATGCCACTGAGTCTTTAGCTGAATGTTGTCCCTAAAGGAGTGAGGAGGATAGCCTACAAAATGAAGTGACTTTTTTAGTTTAATACAAGTCTCCAAAGAAGGAGACAGCTGTAAATTATTCTCAGCCAACATTCTCAGCAGGTGGGTTATGGATACACTGGTTAATTTAAAACATCTGAGCAACCTCAAGGTTGTGGAGTAAAAGAATGCTTTTATACTGTTGGTGGAAGTGTAAATTAGTTCAACTGTTGTGGAAGGCAGTGTGGTGATTCCTCAAAATCTCAAGACAGAAATACCATTTGACCCAGCAATCCCATTATTGGGCATATACTCAAAGGAATATAAATCATTCTACTATAAAGACACACACGTATATGTTTATTACAGCACTATTCACAATAGCAAAGAGCATGGGATCGACCTAAATGCCCATCAATAATAGACTGGATAGAGAAAATATGGTACATATACACCATGGAATACTATGCAGCCATACAAAGAAATGAGACTATGTCCTTTGCAGAGACATGGATGGAGTTGGAAGCCATTATCCTCAGAAAACTAACACAGGAACAGAAAACCAAACACTGCATGTTCTCACTTACAAGTGGAAGCTGAATGATGAGAACTCATGCACACATGATGGAGAACAACATACATTGGGACCTGTTGGGTAGTGAGGGAAGGGAGGGGGAACAATAGGAAAAACAGCTAATGCATGCTGAATTTAATACCTAGGTGATGGGATGATCTGTGCAGCAAACCATCATGGCACTTGTTTACCTGTGTAACAAACATGCACATCCTGCACAGGTAACCCTGAACTTAAAAGTTGAAGAAAAAAAAATCTAAGCAAGGCAGCAGACCATGACAATCAACCCCTTGCACCAGTCAGATCCATTTTTTTCTTCCATTGAGTTCACTCTACTGAGGTATAGCTTCCTTCAGAATTTGGAATGATCCCAATTTCTTTGGGATTGTTTGCAAGAGCATAGTTAAATAAACTGCAAACCTTGCTGCTGCTGTTAAACCATAACTGATACTCGTTATCCCTAACTTCTAAAACCATTTTAAATTTCCTTTCCCTTGGGCCAGCACCTCTACCAGTCCAGGTGACTGGTGTGATGGATTTTCCCAAAGGTTTAACACTAAGGTGTCTGAAACCCTGGTTGCTATGTTCTCCTTAGGCCGTGATTATTCTATTTTCCAATTTGCACTTACAAATAGTCATGAGAGTACCAAGAGATGCCCAAGTGAATTACCTCTGTGCTAAATATATTTTTCCTTGCCTTCATTATATAGGAGCAACTCTACCACCTCATGATAATCAGGGTTAAATATCCCCACCACTATAGCAACTCTTTTATTGGACTGATAGTCTGCTAGCTTGAGGGTAGCTAGCACAAGGTGGCAGCCATAGCTTTACATTAGGAATACACTGACTATGTTCCCTGGTAGAAGCATCCCCCTTTTGGGCCTAAGATCTCTAAACTCAAAGAACAAACATTTGCCAAAATGAGATGCAAAAACATCATAATTTTTTAAATACTGGGAGTGAATATCAATGATGCTGCTTCTACTCTCACGCCTTGTTTCTGAGACTCACATATTCTACTTATTGGTTATTACCACAATGCTTAATGGTTTAAAGTGTACACTGACAGCTCCTTATCTTTTCATGGTATCTTCTCAAAGCTAATTCTTCAGCTGTGGCAGCAACAGGTTATTTCATTGCTCTGCAATGTCATAAATTTCAGGATTAGGATGTGAGCTACGACCAGTGGATGCCATAGCAATGTGCTCACAGCTACATCTTCTTTCCTGTTAATTGGGCAACGTTATATGGGACTCCATGTTACTAGATCAGTTATTCCATGTGGTTCTGGATATTGGTGCTGGCCAGGCCACTGTGGGCAGGCAAAGGTGAACCCATGTCTAGACTACATGGCAGTCCCAATCAGGATGAATTACTGCCCTTTCCAAGATCAAAGAGATTCACTCTATCAACTTGAAACTTGTTGGTCTCTTTTAAGGTTATATTAGAGGCTCATCACTTATCTATGCTGCTGGCAGGATGCCAATGGCAGGTGCTAGATGTGCCTTGGTGAGCCCATGAATAGCCTCAATCTCTGCCCCTTGGCTAATCTTTTACTGGGGTAGCCAATGACAAGTGTTACCTTACATCTCCCAGCTATATTAGCCTGTTCATTTGGATGCATAATGCCTCTTCTGCCATGGATGCTGTCTTGGGATGCTGACAGGTAATACAAAATCCTTACACATTTTTCACACTTCCATAGTTGGATTTGCATGGCTCTTTATCAATCTTCCTTGTCCCCCGGTAGCTAAATATTCTCCTTTCAGAGTTTCAACTCTGACCAACTAACTAAGCCATTTACCATTGCCCATAAGTCTATGTATACTGTTAGTCCAAACCAGTTTTCTCTACACAAAAAGTGAATAATCAGGTTCCATTACCTGAGCCCTTCCCATTGTCCCTGTGGAACTGTGGTACTGTTGTTGCATGTATAGGCAATAAAGCAATGGGAGGTTTGTCTGACTTTTTCAGTGGCATTTTAGGGTCTGCTTGTATTCTCTCTCTCTCTCTCTCTCTCTCTCTCTCTCTCTGTGTGTGTGTGTGTGTGTGTGTGTGTATTGTGTATTGTGTGTGTGTCTCTCTCTGCCATTTTCCCTCCCCTGCTTTTTCTAGTTTTATTCAAAGACAGTAAATGGGTTTCCACTCTTCACTGCATTTTAAGGGCTTTTCTAAGTGAGGCCATGATGCAGCAGCAGCTCATGTATTATTCATATCCACATGCCATGCCAGCCCATCAATGAACCAAATTCAGCTTTTTCCTCCTCCATCAGCTGGCATGGGGAGCCCCCAGCGTGTCACGTGTGAGTCAAGGAAACTGAAGCAGTACAAGATGTGACATTGGGGTCTGGGTCTCCTGTTGTGTAGTTTACTTGTGCCCTTTGGGTCTTCTCAAGCCTGATCCTGGAGGCACCACTTCCATTTAACTATGAATTGTGTCTGGGCTTTTTCATGTCAGCATCTCACATTGGACAGAACACATCTCTTGATCTACAGCTCCGGTCACATGATCTTTTGATAATCATAGTCAGATAATCAGTTCCAATCAGGTCTTAAAATCTTGTCAGGAGAGGTTTTAGAATGATACAGTTCTCTACATAACTGTCTCAACTCTGGCCTCAAGCAAAGCTAGAAGTGTAACAGTACTTCGGTGTGTGGAATATGCTACCTGTAAAATTCAAGACTGTCAAGTGCTGTGCTTCTTTCTTAGTGGAGAAGGAACAAGGTGAAATATTTTGTCCTTTACTTTGAAAGAGATGTGCTGGCATGCCCAGACCACTGAGTTCCTATAATCTTCTCCCAATGTGGCAAGTAATTTGGATGCCTTGGACTAAAACATGCACCCAGGAAGATGGGTGCTGAATCTTACCCATCTTCCTGGGTGCATGTTTTATTCCAAGGCATCCAAATTACTTGCCACTTACTGTTTTGTAAACTAATGTAATGTTTTGAATTGTCCAGACAGTCCCGGCCCCACTGGGATAAATTATGACAGAAAACATGAGAATTTAAGGACCTGGAACTACATTGTAAGTGTATATTTTTAATGATCCTTCTTGACTAGTATGGAAAAGAATACATCCGCCAGATCAATAGCTTCACTCCATGCATCAAAGTCTGTGTTAATCTTTTCTAATAAATCTACCACATTTAATATAACAATTGCAATTGGGACTACTTTTTGGTTAAAGATGATTCACTGCTACCCATCATGATCTATTGGTTTTTGTAGGGTCCAGAATGATGAAATAAAAATGGATATGATAGGGACTACCAATCATAAGGGTGGCACCAAATACTGTTATTCCAGGACGTGGTACCATTTTTATTTACTTGAGGGGTCAATTTTGGGAGCCTCAACTTGACCTTTCTTTGAATAGTCTTAGTTGTACAGACTGCAGAACCAGCATTAGGATTCTATCAACTCCTAAATGCCTCTTCCAATTATGTATTTGGGGAATAGAGACATGATCAGGTGAGTCAGTGGACCCCAGTGAATCTACTTGTTTTCTTACATCTACCACATGTCTGTTCTATCAGAGGGACCATGACAGCAAATATCAGTGTCAACTCAGAGTCTCGACCCAAAAGCTCTAGAAAGATCTAGACATTCCCCTTCTTCCACTGTGTTGTGTATACTCACGTGAATAGTCATTGAGGAAGAACTGAAGGAGTTATTACTGTATACACTTGCCATGATGTTTCAGATTCCTTATCATGGGTACCCAACTATTCATCAACTGATTGTCTCAGAGTGTGAGATCTCAGGTGTCAAAACTTGGTAAGAGATTATAACTTCTGCTGTGGCAGCTGACATCAATCTTTTGCTCACCAATTTATAATCTCTTAATTTTAGCTACTAAGCAATATATGTATTGGCTCTCCTTCTTTTATGCCTTTGAAAATACCATATTTTATGCGCTCTCTCCACAGATGCCTTTGGGTTAGGCCTCCTACCCACCTGTCCAATCTTGTTCTCCGTGACAGCAATTACATCTACCTTGCTTCTGATCGCAGGTGGGGTCACCTGTCTGTTGTTATAACATGATCCTATCGTCTCTATTGCTAGCACAGAGCTCAATTCTTTAACAGGATCATCTATTCTTTCTTCCTGTCTGCATAGAGCAGCTACTAGAAAACTATCAGGGATGCTGGTGCCTCCCTCACCAGCACTTTCCCTACCACCTGTGCACATAATCCCTTGATAAATCATAGTCAGATAAGCAGTTTCAATCAGGTCCTAAAATCTTGTCAGGAGAGGTTTTAGAATGATACAGTTCTCTACATAACTTTCTCAACTCTGGCCCCAACCAAAGCTAGAAGTGTAGCAGTATTCCCATGTGTGGAATAGGTTACCTCCAAACTTCAAAGGGGACTCTCAAGTGCTGTGCTTTCATGAAGAACATAGTCAGCTATTCCAGTCTTCTGTAGCAGTTCTATTCAAGCATATCCACTTATCTGGGCATTTTTATATTCATCTTTCCATAGAGAGCAGCAGCAGTTCTGGCATTATGTCTGACATGAACCACTGCTTACTTGCAAGATTTTTTGAGCCATCCCCACACTCAGGGTTATTGCCAAGGTAGTAAATAATTTCCCTGTGTCACAGGAAAGTGCCACACACATCCTCTATACCAACAAGCATGATATTCTATGACCTTGATCTAACATCTTTAGGACCCACTCACAGAAACGGTCTTTGATTCCCGGCCTATACATTTTAGCATAGTCCTAAAGCTATTTTGGTATATAGTCTATCTCCTGCCTTAGTAAGAGAGTTGGTTTATGTTATAATTTAATTTCAGTTATGTCCTTGGGGAACAGAGGAGGTAGGGCAGATCCTGAGGCATCTTGAAGGGCAGGCAGGGGGCTCATTTAAGGCCTCCCATAGTTTTTAAGTCAGGAGGCAGGGTAGCAGTACTCTATCCCCAGCAAAGTGAAGAAAGCTGTTTCTGCAGGACCAGAGAGTTCAGGGGAATTTGGGGATTCAAGGTTCTCAAGGGCACATATCAACTAGCCCCATCCCAAGTCTCAGAGTCCCACTTCTTCCCCATGAAGACGATTTTGGCATAGAAGACAGCTAGGCTGGGCGCTCAGGCTTCTCTGAAGATCTTTTGTCTTCTAATTAAGTCCTGTTTTGACTCTCAGTTGTACTTTCTCTCTGCAGGAGATGAGGGCTCTTTTTAAAAGCTTCCAAGGAAGTTTTCCACCACTCACTTTGATTTAAATTGTTGTTAGCTAGATCTGAGACTGTCATTATCTCTCTTACATGAATCAATGTTGCTTAGGTCAGCGACCTAATACCATAGTCCTTAGAGTTGTTATTTCCTGATACATCTCAAACGCCCATCACGTTGCACTACATAGTGCATCCCTTCCACATTTGACCTCAGGACAACATCTTGGCAATTACATTGCATGCCAGAGACTCTCAAGACTCCACTTACCACAATGACGGGGTCCCCACTGCCGTCCAGCCAGTGAGGGATCTGATGTCAGAATACCATCTCAGCACTGTTTGTGGTACCAACTGCCCTTTGTCCACAAGCGGAGCCTGTGAGAGGAAATGAAGTGCTCTCAAGAGAGGGAGAGCAAGGCAATCAGTGACAGGGACAGGACAAATGCTAGGCAAGAATCTGACTTTGGGCACCACACAGTCAGTCCTACCTTCCGGCAACTAGACTGACCTTTTATGCTCGTCTGTCACCATCTGAAGTCTGCAGTAGGGAAGGAGGGAAGCACATAGCAATTTCTGCTCCCATTTACCAGTATATAATTCCTTAGAGAGAAAATAGCTGTAAATGGTAATCACCAGCACTCACAGTAACTTGGGGGTGATATTTAGCAGAGAAAGGGAATCTGGACTGGGCACCAGCAGTACCCACTACAGAAGAAAGTAGGGTTCTGTGCAACAAAATTTAAAAGCATCTAATAGAATTAACTCATTGATTATTAATAAGTCATCATTAATGATTAATAAATTTAAAAATACATGTTTTATAGTCAAATGAACAGCTGCTGGTGTGGGATGGGTTCCCTGTCACTAGAAAGGTGCAATAAGCCCTGGCTGGTCATATGGAATGGGCAAGAAGCAGGTTCAGTGTGCTTCAGGTATCTTCTACGTCCAAGATGCTATTACTACACTTCAATGGACAGGAAATTAGGAAAATGAGTGGGGAAATAAGAATAAACGAGAAGGGAAAATCAAAATTAAAGCCCTGAAGAAGAGCGTATTTAGCTAAAGTTATTGGCCATGGACAAGGTTGGGGGTGGTTATAAACCCTGAAATGTTACGCTTAACTGTGTATAAAGGGAGCATGGGCCAGGAATGGTGGCTTACGCCTGTAATCTCAACAATTTGGGAAGCCAAAGTGGGCAGATCATTTGAGCTCAGGAGTTTCAAACAAGCCTGGACAACATAGTGAGACCTTGCCTATACAAAAAAAAAAAAAAAATAGAAAAATTGGCTGGATGAGGTGGCATGCACCCATGGTCCCAGCTGCTTAGGAGGCTGAGGTGGGAGGATCGCTTGAGCTCGGGATGTTAAGGCTGCAGTGAGCTGTGATTGAGCCATTGCACTCTAGCCTGGCAACAGACTAAGAGCCCATCTCAATAAAAGGGAGGGAGGGAGAAGTGTGCATTGTGTTAGGAAACCAACCCACAGTTTTCTTCATATCCACAAAAATTTCTGTGCAATAAGCAGACATTGAGGGTACAGTGAGAGAGGGGATCTCTCTTAGAGAAACAAAAATTATTCATTGGAAACTCCCCTCACTTTCCACACATCATGACTGGGCTTCCTTGCACTGTTTTGAACATGTGTTGATTGAATTTCTATGAGAAGATTAAAATAAAAATGTCAGAGAATAAAGACTCCACCTGAAATTCTGCCATATGGCTTACAAGTTGTAGACTGAAATTTTGCAGGTCTAGTGTTCTAATGCAGAAAATACCAAAGTGACTGAGGACATTTCATTTGTCCTAAATTTGAAATGAAGCCATTCCTGGTGACTGCCCCAAATCCCTGCTATAACCCATTCTCTTGCCACATACATTTTGACTCTTACTGCGGTGAGAGAAAACTCAAATTTGGGATTAGATTATAAGCAAGAATTGTTGCAGAGAACAGAAAATTCATATTGTATATTTAATACATTTCTCTCAAATCAAATAAGCCCCAGCTCTGCATCAACAGCTCACAGAAAGAGGAAAAGACACTCAGTCTTTGTTACTCACCAGCAGCAATCCACTTCATGATTCATTGGTGAGCATGGGCCTGACCTGCAGGACATGCCCTTCTGTGATTTTTATTAGGACAACATTGATTCGGTCTATTGGGTAGACTCATGGAAGGGATTTTATGGTTAATCTAAATGACTTCCTCGTTTTACCAATTAATAAGCTGAGACCCAGAGCAGAGAAATGCCATGCTGGAGAATGGCAGAGGTGAACCTCGCCCTAGATGATAATATTGTACAGAACTAAGAGCAAAGATTCTGCAACCAGATTGCCTGGGGCCAAATACAGACTACCGTTTATTGGCTGTATAACCTGCAGCAAGCCAGGTAACCTCACAGTTTACTCCCATATACAATGGGGATAATGTTATTGTAGACATGACTGAGTGCTTGGAATGGCTTAGCACAGGAACGGTACATAATGAGGGCTCATTAATATTAACTTTATTGTTGTTATTTGGATAAAGGTCACCAAGTTCCAGATGCAGTATTTTGTTCAATAAAGAACACCGGATTCAAAATTCTGGATCTTTCACCTAGTAGATGGGACATTTTGGACATCTGACAATCTCTATGAGTTTATTTTCTTATGTGAGGGTGGAGTTAATAGATCCTACTTCATGGAACTGTGTAAATACAAAAATAATGAATGTAAAGCACCTCATATTGAGAAACACAAAATACTGCTTGTCCTGTCCCACCACCCGTGACTCCTTTCCTGAGGGCCTTTGATTTAGAACTTCATATTTGGAGAGAAAAAGGTAAACGGTAGCAATCCTACAGAAAATTAACAACTGTATCATTGTTATACAGTCTATGCAATTTTATCTGTGTACTTTTCATTATCCTCAATCCAAAACTGCATCTACTATTAGCCCCATTTTACAGATGGGGGAAGAGGGTCAGGAACATAAAAAACCTTCTTCAGGCCTGCAGTGTTATACGTGCTAGAGTAAGGATTCCAACGAAGGTGCCAGGATGCACCGCTCTTGCCACCCTCCTCCTCTGTCCTGTAGAGTGGGCACCTAACATCACAGTCCTCAGCCACACCCATAGGTAACCTGCTGTGCTAGTCTCTAAGGTGAATATAGATCTATGAAAAGGAAGAGAAGTATTATTTACTGCGTGCTCCTAGATGTAGGTTTTCTGCTACCGCCTTTACCGATATTATCACATCTAGTAAAACAGGACATCCTGTAAGCCTGGAAACCAGCTTTTAAAACACTGCAGTGTTTTGTCTTGCCTTTCACCACTATTCGATTTTTTTTTATTTTAATACCAAGGTAACCAATACTGGTGAAGGGGCCCATGGTTCTGTCCACACAGGTATTTACTCAGACACCTTTCTTCAAACAATTGCATTAAGTGAACTGCAAGTCGAGGAGCAGCCAAAATCAATCGCAGTAGCAGAGTCCATATGGGTTGTTATCTGCACAAATATTAAAACACCTTCCATGAATTTAGAATTACTTCTAATCCAATAAAGAGTGGTGTCTGGAATTCATCAGCTGCTGGTCCAGAAGCTATCACTGGAAGCACCAGCACTGACACAGACCTGGCTGTGGGTAATTTGAGTTTAGGAAGTCAGCTTATCTGAGCTGCAGAGGTGCTGCCAATGCAGCCATTTCTTAAAGAAACCACATTTGTCACAACTATGTTGATTAGGCTAACATAAAAAACCTTCTTCAGGCCTGCAGTGTTATACGTGCTAGAGTAAGGATGTTAATCTACATATTGCCAACCTTTCCTATGTTAATCTACATATTACCAACCCAGCATTTTAAAACCTTAAGCATTATAACCAGACCACTGATGATAATTTTAGCCACATGCATGAACATAACTGACTTATTATATTAATAATAATTAATATGGTATTAGTTTTTCCCAAGGGTATGCAAATATTTTCTTTCACACTTACTAATCTGGTAAATGGGCTTCAATCATTATTATTATTATTCCCAATTTACTGATAAGAAAACAAGCAAGCAGAGAAATTCGGTGATTTTAA
Source organism: Callimico goeldii (assembly GCA_963573925.1). Lineage (NCBI taxonomy): Eukaryota > Metazoa > Chordata > Mammalia > Primates > Cebidae > Callimico > Callimico goeldii. Next base: position 18,032 of record CAUYOR010044167.1, read on the forward strand.
CCAAGATTACACAGTTGAAAATTCAAGCATTCTTAGATAGTCCTGAGTGTTTTTACCCAAAAGATAGCTACTATCCCAAGAAGCCAGATGCTGACATTACACTAAACTAGGCCAAATCCTATCTTTCCCATGTAAGAACTGTGAGCCTTTGAATAAAGTACTTAACATGTTTAAGCATGTTAAGATTTTTAATCTGTAAACCAAGGGAATCTATGTATTACTTACATAATACATGTACCTATGTATTACTTACATAATATTGTGAAAATTTAAAATCATTCATGTAAATCACTTAGAACAGTGCCTGGTATATTGCATGGATTCCCGGAATTTTAAATCTCTTAACCTTTCATAGATACTACACTCAAAACATTTTAGCAATATATTAAGATAACAATTCTGGAAATAGAGCTAAAAAGCACCAATGTTCAAACCCTGACCTAATGCTTCCAACAGCATAAGTTTGGTTAAGTGTCTAAATATAACATGTCAAGAGGGAACAGATTATTTTTGCTTTACCAATCCCACAGGATACACGACAAAATATAAGTGGAAATACTTTGAAATTTGCAAAGTGCTATGGAAATATCAGAAGTTACTATGTTGGTATAATAAAACTCTTCAGTCAACAGAAATAATATTAATAAATATAATATTGACTCATGCACATATCCTATACACAGTGCACTGCATGGGATTTTTTCCAGATGTTTTCATGTATAATTGACAAACAAATTGTATAAACATAAGGTATATATCATAATGCTTTGATAGATGTAAACATTGTGAAATCATTACCACAATCGAGCTTATTAGCATCTTCATCGTCTCACACGGTTACCTTTGGCAGAGGTGAGAACACTCTAGATCATAGCAAATTAAAACTACGCAGCATAATATTATTAGTCACCATGAAGTGCATTAGATCTCCAGAATTTATCCATCTTGCAAAACTGAAACTTTGTACCCTTTGATCATCATCTCCCCATTTGCCTTACCTCCTACCACCTGGCAACCACCATTCTACTATGTGTTAGAAAATACCATTCTATTCCTTACTCTGCTTTTATGAGCTTGACTTCTTTAGATGTTACATGTTAGTGATCATAAAGTATTGGTCTTGTTGATTTTGTTTATGGTTTGAAAACTATCACCTCTTTATTTTGTTGCTCTTTTCTATTGTTTTTCTCATCCATTTCTCCACGTATTTTTATTGTTTCCTCCTGCTAGCTTTGGACTTAGTTTGTTCTTTTGTTTTTGTTTTTTTAGTTCCTTGAGGTGTGGAGTTAGATTTTTTTGAGATCATTCTTTTTTTGTAATATAGGGAATTACAAGATGTAAATTGCCCCCTTATGTGTGCTTTTGCTGCATCCCCTGAGTTCTGATATGTTGTATTTCCATTTTCTAAAGACTTTTTTTATTTCCCTTTGAGTTTTCTTTGACTCATTGGTTGTTTAGAAGTGTATTGCTTACGTTCCACATATATGTGAGTTTTCCTATTCTCCTTAATATTGATTTCTAGATTTATATTATTGTGGTTGAAAAATATACTTGATATGATGTCAATCCTTATAAGTGTGTTTAAAATTGTTTTGTGGCCTAACATACGATCTCTCCTGTATAATGTGTGTGTATGTGCTTGAGAATGTGTATTCTTCTGCTGTTAGACTGAATGTTCTGTATATGTCTGTTAGGTCTATTTGGTCTACAGATGATCCTTGACATAGAGTGATTCCACCTGCTTACAACTTTCTAACTTTATGATGAGTTTATGGGAAATAACCTGCATAACTCAAAGACGATTCGTATGATGTTGTCTAGTGTACAGTTGCCTTGTTTATTTCCTACCTGGATGACATATACATTGTTGAAGTGGTGTCCTCTAGTATTATTGTATTGCTATTTCTCCATTTGGTTCTGTTAATATTTGCTTTATATATTTAGTTGCCCCATTTTTGAGTGCATATGTATTTACAATTGTTATATCCTCTTGATGAATTGACCCCTTTATCATTATAACTGCCTTCTTTGTCTCTTGTGACAGTTTTTTACTTAAAGTCTATATTGTCTGATGTAAATACAGCCACTCATGCTCTCTTTTGGTTACCATTTGCATGAAATATCCTTTACCAGGCCTTCACTTTCAGCCTATGCATATCTTTAAAGCTAAAGTGAGTTTTCTGGACACACCATATAGCTGGAGTGTGTGTTTATTTTTTAATCCATTCAGCCACTCTGTATCTTTGGATTGGAGAATGTAATTTCATCTCTATTTAAAGAGGTTCTTGATAGCTAAGGGCTTGCTATTGCCATTTTGTTAATTGTTTTCTATTTTGTACATCGCTGTTCCTTTCTCTCTTTCTGTCTTTCTTTGTGATTTGATGATTTTGACAGTAGTACACTTTTATTCCTTTTTCTTTATCATTTATATATCTGCTAAAGGGTTTTTTCTTTGTATTACCACAATGTTTACATTAAAACATCTTATAATGGTTGATTTTAAGCTGACAATTTATTTGTAATTGCATAATCTCCCTACACTTTATGTTATTGATGACACAGTTTACATATTTTACATTGTGTAGTCATTAACATACCATTATATTTTAATACTTTTGAATTTTAATTTTATGCTAGAGTTAAAAGTATTTATATGTCATCATTACAGTATGAGTGTTCTGAATGTGACTATATCCTTTTACCAGTGTATTTTATATCTTCACATGTTTTCATGTCCTAATTATTGTCCTTTCATTTGAACTCAAAGAACTCCCTTTAGCGTCTTGTAAGGCAGATCAAGAGATGGAGAACTTCCTCAGCTTTTGTTTGTCTGGGGAAATCTTCATCTTGCCTTCATTTCTGAAAGATAGCTTTGCCAGGTTTAGTACTCTTGATTGACAGGGTTTTTCCCTTCAGAACTTTGAATATATTACACTGCTCTCCTGGCCTGCAAGGTTTCTGTTAAGAAATTCATAGCTTTATGGAGGTTCCTTTATATGTCATGAGCAGCTTTTTTCTTGCTGTTTTCAAAATTCACTCTTTGCTTTTGACTTTTGATACTTTGATACCATTTTTTCTCAGTGTAATCTTTTGGGGATTGATCCAGTTTAAGGACTTTTGAGATAAATGCACCTGGACATCCATCTCTCTCCTAAGATATAAGAGGCATTCAGCAGTTGTTTATTTAAATAAACAAACAACTTTTCCCTCTTTTCTTTTTTTCTAGAATCCTGTAATACATATAGAGATTTTTTTATGCTATTCCATAAATCCTAGAGATTTTCTTCAGCTTTTTAATTCTTTTTCTCTATTCTTCTCTGATTGGATAATTTCAAATGACCTGCTTCTGAATTCTCAAATGTTTTCTTCTGTTTGATCAACTCTGCTGTTGAAGTTCTCCATTAAAGTTTTCATTTCAAACAGCTCCAGAATGGTTATGGTTCTTTTTATGATTTTTATCTATTTGTTCAACTTCCTGTTTTGCTCATGTGTTGTTTTACTGATTTCATTGAGCTGTCTTGTTCTCTTATAACTCACTGAACTTCCTCAAAATAATTATTTCATATTTTCTCAGACAATTTATAGATCTCTAATTTTGGGGTAAGTTACTGAACAATTATTGTATTCTTTTGATGGCATCACATTTGCTTGATTTTTCATGCTCCTTGAAGTCTCATGCTACAGTCTTCACAGCTGAGGAAGCGGTCACCTCTTCTAGCTTTTTGTTTTTGTTTGACTGGCTTTGGCAGAAAAAGACTTTCATCAGTCAAACAGCCTAGGTATTTTTGTGGTCTTTCAGGATTTTTCTATGGATGTACCCTCACCACTCCTTATGTTACTTTTGGGAGAGGGAAGTCTTAGGACTGTATGCTTTTTCTCGATTCCATAAAACCAGGCTGGGTGTGGAGAGTTTACCATTTAATTTCTCTAAGGTAGTATCTTGAAGTGGTCAAGGTTAAGCATCTTTTTCCAATCCAGAAGAGTAGAGGTAGTTGTCTACGTGTGCATCTGCATGGTCTGCAGGGGCTTATTCACACATACATGGTAGGAGGGGAGAGCACATAGAGTAGTGGAACATGCATGAGTGTATTGGTGGTGAATATGCACTTGATGTATCATACTAGATAAATGGGTAGGCCTCTTGGCAAAGTCACAAAGCAGTTAGTAGAAACCATGCCCTTTGTTGTATTCCATGCCCAGTTGCTATGAGGCCCTACACCATTTCCCTGCTCCTATCTGCCCCCAGACTATTCAGCCATGCTGCTCCCCTCAGTATTCTCAGCGCAGAAAGAAAGAAGTGGGCCTTGTAGGCAGGAACCTGCATAGCTATAGAAGCAGGCACTCAAGTGTGCTCTCAGTTTCCCCCATGGATAAATTCATAAAGTAAGGGGATCTGTACTGGCAATGAACAGTGCTACTTTGGGGAGGGTGATGGGGGTAGAATGAAACTGTTCTTGTGCTCTTCAGTGTGCCTACTCTCAGATTTTCTTCTCCCGGCAGAGTGCAGGGACCTCTCTGCTTAACTCCTGGGCTCTCCTCCATGGATGGTTGTCAAAATCAGTGTTTCTGTGAGCATACAAGGGTTGAAAATTCTTATTCTGCCATCTTTCTGACATCCTCAATGCCTTCTATACTGAATCACATGTCATTTTCACAAAGACCTGAGGGAGCAGATATTAATATCCACATCCTATGGATGAATATGTCGAGAATGAAAGTAATAAAGTAATTTCACCAAAGTCACTCAACTAGTAAGTGATGGGTAGGATTTGACCCAAAATAAAATCCAGGTCTTGATCTTAAGGTCTTAAACACTATACTACTAAAGATGAGCTAGTATGATGTATAATGGCAAAGTCAGAACCAACAGTAAAAGAACAAGATACTTTTATAAATGCAAATGCTTATCAGGAAATAATAAATTACCTCTAGCTTGTAGGTTTTTCATCTTCATATATGGATACTGTCCCCATTTTGGTGTTTTACTGAGGAATACCAAGTGATCTATAATCAAATCTACTTAACTTAGCTCTTTCAGCTAGAGTCTACCACTCAAAGAAAAAAGAAAAAGAAAACCAGAAAGCATTTAAAGACAGCGACCCCCACCCCCACCCCATCAAGGTATTCCAGGGAAGGAAATTGAAATGCCATTTCAATGGAAAAAAAATTTGAATTTATAATCTTGAGTATTTCAATCTGTTATTTTGGAGCTTGGCAGTATTACAAATTTATTTGCATCTTTTTAAAGGAAAATACTGTCAGAAATTTGATTGCATTTATTTTTACCTACTAACCCTATTTAGAAGAGGCCAATGTTGAGGAATATTTCTTTTTTTTTCTTAACTTAAAAACAGATCAAAATAAGTTTTCCTTCTTTTTCCCATAAAAAAAGTTTTCAATGCATTTTAATGAGACTCAAACTGTCTCCCTGTGTGCTTTCCCTTAAGTTATCCATTTTTAATTGTCTTCAGATCTTGGTATTTTGATGCCATGGATAGGAATTGCGGCTGTTTGTTTCCCGTCTCCCCCACCCGCTTCCTCGTGTGTTCACTGAAATAGGCTTAGAAGCCATCTGCATCTCTGTGTGGAGGCATGCTAAATGTCAGTCCTCCCATTGGCTCCACACAGAAGAGGCTCCAGAAGACCTGCTGGTCTCATACCCAAACTGCTGTGGCCCTTGCCTTGCTGGGGTTTTTTTTCTATTAATATTTTAGCACTTGGGTTGCATGAGCTTGGGAAGTGCTTTTGTCTCAGTAGGGAGTAGAAGACAAGCTCCTTTGCACAGATTTTTTTTCTCAGAGACAGACAGAGAACTGGTACTTGGGATCTGACTAAAGATCAGAGTCTCCACTCACAGACAGTTGGAGAACTGGTGCTTGGATCTGACTAAAGAGCACAGTCTCCACTACCTCTTTTTTTGGTAGGTTAGAGGGCATAAACGTTCATGTTAAACGTTAAGAAAGTCAAAGGAGGCTGGGCACAGGTGGCTCAAGCCTGTAATCCCAGCACTTTGGGAGGCCGAGGCAGGCGGATCACGAGGTCAAGAGAAGGAGACCATCCCGGCCAAGAGGGTGAAACCCAATCTCTACTAAAAATACAAAAAAAATTAGCTGGGCGTGGTGGTGTGAGCGTGTAGTCCCAGCTACCCAGGAGGCTGAGGCAGGAGAATGGCTTGTACTTGGGAGGAAGAGGTTGCAGTGAGCAGAGACTGCACCACTGCACTCCAGCATGGTGCCTGGTGACAGAGGGAGACTCTGTCTCAAAAAAAAAAAAAAAAAAGAAAAGAAAAGAAAAGGAAGTCAAAGGAGAAAGAAAAGAAACATATAGGTTAGTTCAATATTGGATAGAAGAGAAGAACAGAGAAGAGATGGTAAAGAAAAAGGCTAAAAAGGAGAAAGTTGAGAAGGAAGGAAGCATTGAGAGGAATGAAAAAAGAAAGGAATGTAAGTCCTTCACTTAGCACTGAGATTGCAATGATAGGTAAATTTACAGTAGAAAGGAGTGATTAAGAAGGAAAGATATGGAGGGAGAAAGGGAGAAATGATTTCTGTAATGTCTGCTATGTATCAGCCATGTAGTTAAAGCTTTGAAGCTACTCTCGCATTCAGTCTTTACCACATTTGTACAAAGTGAATATGAAGAAAGTTAATCTCAGAGTAACTTTGAAAGTTACATAAATTTCAAAGCTAATAGCAGAATCTAGTCTTCCCTGGTCATTACATCATACAGTAAACGCTTGTTGAGGATCTTCTGAACAGGTGTCATAGGCTGTGTCAGTTTCTCAAATGAGTGGTACAGTGTCTGCTCTTCAGAAACTCACAGTAAAGCGGGACAGATTTTTTTGACAGCAAGTAGTCTAATCACAGGTTGATACAGCAGGGCTGAGAATCTAGAGAAGTCTATATAATACAAACCCATCTCTGGGTTTTAAGATACAAATTAGAAGTTCAAATTCATTCTAGCTTGGCTAGAATGCTCCTAAACTCTTTAGACAATTGATGTAAATTCCTTGGATGTGGAATTCATGTGTTACTCAGTTTTACTTCAAATTGGAGGAGTTTTCCTGTGGCAAAGGCTTCCCACATATAGTAGGATCAGTCTTGTAAAGAACTAAGTCTAGGCCGGGCGCGGTGGCTCAAGCCTGTAATCCCAGCACTTTGGGAGGCCGAGGCGGGTGGATCATGAGGTCATGAGATCGAGACCATTCTGGTCAAAATAGTGAAACCCCGTCTCTACCAAAGATACAAAAAATTAGCTG
>CAUYOR010044168.1:0-10103 GCA_963573925.1 Callimico goeldii
ATCGAGACCATCCTGGTCAACATGGTGAAACCCCGTCTCTACTAAAAATACAAAAACTTAGCTGGGCATGGTGGCGCGTGCCTGTAATCCCAGCTACTCGGGAAGCTGAGGCAGGAGAATTGCCTGATCCCAGGAGGCGGAGGTTGCTGTGAGCCGAGGTTGCTGTGAGCCGAGGTTGCGCCATTGCACTCCAGCCTGGGTAACAAGCGCGAAACTCCGTCTCAAAAAAAAATAAAAAGAAAAAGAAATTATCATCACTGGCTAAAGAGTTTTTATGGTAGCTCTGTAATTTAAAAATAAATACATTTATGTTGAACATTTGATATGTTCCTCTTGCATGATCCTTAGATGGAGCATGAGTTGTAGATCCTAGATGTGGTTGTTCAGTCCCCATCCATTATCTACCCTCATTCTACCACTTGGCAACTGTGTCTCTCCTACACTGACATGAGACTAGAGATTTATACACGAGGTGGATGAGCCGAAGGATTTATGGATTGATTGCTGGACCCCAGGTGTAGCTGAGAGGAGGAGTATTGTATTGATATCAAGGACTTAAGTACAAGTCAGCATCGCAAATTGTGAGACTCCTCTGTTCCTTATCTGTCTCCTCCACTTGAGCTCCCCAAACACTGACAGGCATAAAACTTACATATTAACAATTAACTAATGTTGAGAAATTCATCCAGAATGTAGCACTGAAAGCCAAAGAGTTAGACTATATGAAAGAGAAATAAAGGGACATGGAATATGGATTTGATTTAAAAGTTCTAACATGTATCTAATAGAAATTCTAGATACAGAAAGAATGAAAATGGCCAAAGAGCAATATTTGAAGAAATGGTGACTGAGAATTTTTAAATTGAAGAAAAACATTTGTCCTTATAGTGTGCAGCTGGATGCTCCTTCAATCCTGTGGTTCCGGCATAGGTAGCATGTAACTTCCATGTCTCGGTCAAGATATCTGCCCTAACCTTAGCCATCATACTCAATTCCAGCCAGCTGAAAGGTGGAAGAGACAGGAAAAGGGTACACCCCTTCCCTTTAAGGACACGTCCTAGAAGTTGCACATACCATATATGGTTATATCACATTGGCGAGTACTTAGTTGTGTGGCCACAACCAGGCTGCACATAAGACTAGGAAATACAGCCTCATTCTGGGTGGCCACATTCACAACCAAAATTTAGAGATTTTGTTACTTCCTGAAGAAGGTAAAGGATAGTGGGAGATAACCAGCAATTTTGTGGTAACTTAGCAAATCTGGGCAATTAAGAAATAGCCAGGCATAGTAGTTCACATCTATAATCTCGGCACTTTGGGAGGCCAAGGCGGGAGGACTGCTTGAGCTCAGGAGTTCAAGACCAGCCCAGGCAACATAGCAAGACCCCATCTCTACAAATAATAAAACAATCAGCTGGGTGTAGTGGTACATACCTGTAGCCCTAGCTCCTTAAGAGGCTGAAGCAAGAGAATCGCTTGAGCCCAGGAGGTGGAGGCTGCAGGGAGCTGTGATTGCACCATTGCACTTCAGCCTGGGCAAAAGAGCAAGACTCTAAACAACAACAACGACAACAAACCCTCATAACTCTCATTAGGAACCAGGAAAGAAATAAAATTGCAGATATTTAAGGCAATAAAAACAGATAAGAGAATGCTATATACAACTCCATAAAACAATAGGAGAAATGGGTGAGTTGGGGAAAAATATGTTACTAAAATTGCCACAAGAAGTAGAAAACCTCAATAGAAAAGTAATCGCAGAATAAACTGGAAAAGAAGTCAAGTATCTACCCCTGAACAAAAAGCACTAGGTCAAACAGTTTTACAAGTGAGTTCTACTAAATGGTGAAGAAATGGATGTATCTCACATCACAGAAATATGTAGAAAGCTATTATCTCATTTTAGGAGACAAATATATTCACAGTAAAACAACACAAGAAAAGAAAAATACAGACCAATCTCACTTATGAACATTGATTTAAAGCATTAGCAAATCACATGCATAGAGATGTATTTTTAAAATTGCATCATGACTAAGTAGGATTTATCCCAGAAATGCAAAAATGGTTTAATAACAAACAGGAAATCCAATCATGTAATTTACCACAATTTATATCATCTCAGTTCATACTGAGAAAAATGCTCCACAGAATCCAACACTCATTCATAATTGAAAAAAAAATTCTTAGAAAACTAGGAGTAGGAGGGAAACTCCTTTGTATGATGAATGAAAAATAGAAAAAAAAACCTATAGTGGGAAAATGTATTTAATAGAGACCTTTATTTATTCACTTAGTAACCTTCATTTAGTAATAATCAGTTAGCTGTGTTCTAGACACTATTCTGGGGACTGGGGTATTGCAATTAAATGTTGAAAGCATTCTTATTTATTTTCAGAGGCAAAAAAACAAAAACCTATTGTCAAGGTATCATACAACATTGTCCTGGAGGTCCTAGCCAATGTGATAAGGAAATAAAAGATATGTAGTTGAAAAGAGAAAAGCCAAAACTATCATGGTTTATAGAATGTGTTATTCTCTGCCTAGAAAAACTGTGGTAATTAACTGACAGAGCATTAGAACTTACAAAAGTTTAGCAATATATTCAAACAAAATATTATTAAGAAGTATTTCTTTAACAGATCAGCAATGGTTAACTGGAAAATATAATATAAAAATATCATTTAAGAATATAAAACTGTATAATAACCTAACAATAAATGTGCAAACACTACAGGAAGAGGATAATTGGTTAATTCCCTGGGGAAAAATTCACAGAAAAGCCAATAAATTTTTGAAACAAAGATCAGTGACTGTGGACTTTATCAGATATGAAAATGTACTTTAAAGCATAGGCAAATAGACTAATAGAAACAAAGCCATGACTATAGGGGAATTTACACATGCTCAGTATGAAATTTCAGATCTGTAGAGGAATGAAAGTCTTAAACAAGATGCCCAATGTAAAAGCCATAAAGAAAAAGGTTGGTTTCTTTAACCTCTTACCTAGCATTAAGAAAATTTCCAAACAAAAAGATTTTGTGAATGCAGTAAAAAGACAATGCTTGCAACATAACTAATAGGCAAAGCATTAAAATCAGAATACATGAAGCTTCGGAATACATGAAACCAACTCTTGCCAATCCATAGGAAAAATTAAATTATCCAGTAGAAAAATTGGCAAAATAGATGAATAGACATGTATGAATTGGTAAGTGTATAAACAGAATAGAAGGTCTATGAAAGATATTAAAAGATGCTTAATCTTAATCATATTAGATGTTTTTTGCAAAGAAAATGTAAGTAGTTTTTATAATCCATCTAGTGTTTTTCATGTGTTCCCACCCTATCAAGCAAGCGTGGCAGGAGTTGGGGATCACTGAGACACTGGTCTGTGGGTGTCTCGTGAAGCTAACCACTTACCCATGGTGCCCATTTCTACTGAGGTATTGCTGGAACACTGATGGCTTATCCTTTTGGCTCCATCAGAGCCGACACTGACTTGGCTTCCATTGACTCCATCCTCCCTAGAGCTAGGCCTGTGCTTGTTTTAGGAGGCTACTGAGCACATTGAAATGTGCTGTAAGTGTGAAATACTATTGATTACATGTTGAAATGATATTTTGACATATTCGGTTAAATACACCATGTTGTTAAAATTAATGTCACCTCTTTGTGTTTTGCATTGTATTTCCATTGGGCAGTGTTGAGCCAAACTGTCCTCTCCCTTCATAGCTATTGAGGTATGGTTGTCTGGGCTGTTGCAATGGCAGCCCTGTTTCAGACCCATGGCAGGTTTACTGTTCTCAACCCAGCTACCTTCCAGAACCATGAGTGGAAGGAAGTGGGTGCTGTGTATCCATGTGTAATGCCTGGGTTCTTCTCTAGCCACATGGGAACTGAGAGATATTCCAGTACTTTCTGCCTAACCATACCATTTTTATCCATAGTTAGCTGCCCCAGGCAGGTATGAGGATGTTCTGTGAAGTAGTCTGCTCTGAGATTCCCAACAAGACAGCCAGGCAGAAGTCCCTCTGCTTCCAGCATTCCCTCAACCTCTTTAGCCACCCTGTCCCTGAGATTCTGGCATGTAAGGGAGACACCATGATGTACACATCTGGCCACTCCGTTATTCTTCTCCTTCCCACACTCCACTGAGACAGAAGGAGTAGTCTTTCCACTTCCTCTTACTGTTTGCCAGAACTCTCCTGTCATCACCTCCTTTCCTATATGCTTATGTCAAATAAGAGAATAACCCATGTGTCCATTTCAAGGCTCTTATTCATTTTCAAAACAATGACACTGATAACATTATTCTCCGTCAGATCTAGAGTGGGGTTTTTGATGTTGGGGAGCTCTGAGTCACACTCTAGGTCACACAAAACCAGGTATGCATGCTCCAAGGTTGGATAGGTTTTTCCCTTGACTGTCTTCCAATTGAACCTCCTTTATTAGGTTATCTTTCCTCCAGGAAAGGTTATCATTGGGTAATTTATCCATAGTTTCCTTGAGCTATAGAAATAAAAACGAACAGCTGTTCCTTATAGCTGATTTGGTTAAAAGTTTTGGTAATTAACTTAGCCAAAAATTAGCAACAATTTAGTTTTCTTTTGTGGTATCTTATTGAACCATTTGATGATATAACAGCTATGCAAGGGGCCAGAAAACACTGCAGAACCATGACCCCCCAAGATTTCCCAAACCTGAGACATGAAAACATCTCAAAAACCAACTTAATCCACCTTCAAAACCTAAGTTATCTTTTCTTTTAGTTTAGCTACAAATTCTTTAATCTGCTCTGTATCATGACAGGAAGTGTCAGCAATAACATAACTTTCGGGCCTGCCAAGAGGAAATCTAAGGCAATCTGTTTCCAAAGTCACATGGGTCAGTGGACGTAGGCTACTCTGCTTTGGTTCTGGAGCCTGCACTGCATCAGCCAAAGTGAGGGACAATTTTGGGATAATTTCTAATTATACGACCCCACAGTTGAAGGCTCATGACTCCAACAAAGTACCATTATTTCCCCAGGTGGATTGGCTTCTCATTCGATTCTTTACAAAGAAGTATGGTAGCACTGGAGGATGTGGAGAGGCATTTAAAACTTCCTAATTATTACCCCACATGTGCAAGTAGTAAGGCATTAATGGAACAGAAGAGCATAAGCTTGCTCAGGAATAAAAGACTAATAGGGATGCATATAGGTCCTGATGCAAAAGTGTAACTGATTGTTCTAGGAGTGAGCCAAGAATTGGAAGAATATTTTAGTTGTTTCAGAATGGCAGACATATTGTGTGGGGTTGGAAAAAGGTTTGCAGAGGCTAATATAGTGCTGGGAAATACATTAAGCTAACTGAAGTTGACAGTATTATCCTTGTGTTGGCACTAAATTCCATTCCTAAAGAGGAGTCTGTTATAGATTAGTGTTGGAGATGTGGCATTTATTTGCTTGGCACTGAAGATACAGATTTTGCATCAGGGTCTATTGGGATTGTGGATGTTGGGATAGCGGGTGGTGGGTAGTAGTACTATATGTTGGTTTCTAAAATCTCCATGGCTATAAAAAAATTTTTTTTTTTTTGAGACGGAGTTTTGCTCTTGTTACCCTGGCGCGATCTCGGCTCACCGCAACCTCCGCCTCCTGGGTTCAGGCAATTCTCCTGCCCTCAGCCTCCCGAGTAGCTGGGATTACAGGCACACACCACCTCTTTTTATTCTTAAAAACGTTTTCTGGTTCTGATTCCTCATTTTTACGTTGTTACATTGTCTCTCCTAAAATGATGTCACATCTCTGTGTGCGTCTTAGTTGTGGCCAACTCAATTCCTGGTAGACTGGGGAGAAGGAAAAAAATGACATGTTCTGTCCCTGTGCCATCCACATGGAGTGGGATAGAATTGAGTTCCTTTTAAACGACTCTGACTGTCCCTGTGACTTTGTTGCCAAATACTTTATGTCTAGTAAAATTTCCACTGGAAATGTATGGACCTTTCTAGGCAGTGGACAGTTCAGCCCTTCTCCTAAGGAGTGAGAAGATGAAAGTTACCGGCCTTCTTTCCGACCCGCCTGTGACAGAGCTATGGCATGCTGAGCAATAGTGAAAACATGGATCTGAGCACGTCACCACAAGTGCCATTCTAAATGACTGTGGGCCACGGGCTCACCCGTGTTGGGTCTCTGAGTCTCTCTGGCTTCATCTGTCATTAGGGAAGCTTAGAGTAACTCGGCGTTCTCACCCTGCCTCGGCACTAGAATCACCTGGAGAACTTTATAAACACCGTGGCGCCTGGTCCCAGGCCTGTTCCTGGAGTAACATCCTGGGCTGACAGCCCTGGGCCTGCGTGGCTGTGGAACCCGTGGGATGGGATGAAAGTGCCAGGTTGCCAATGGAACAAGAGGGCTTGTGAAACCCGATCGCCTCAAAAGTAGTTTACTGCAGCGTTTTTAGGCTGTTTTCGGTGTTGGAAAATGTTTTCTCTCTTGAGCTTCATCTCGACGTTTTCTATTTCTTGCAGTAGAAAAGACAAAATATGAGTTTTAATTCATTCTTGGGGAAATAATAAGCTAGAAGCCAGCTTGCCCAGCGTCCAAGACTGAGGAGGAAGATAGCTGAGGAACCCGAAGTGCACAACCCTCCAGTGATGGAGGAGAGGAGGGGCAGTGGCTGGGGCCCAGCCCGAGACTAGAGGCAGGTTTCCTCCCACCCATGGGCTCGGCTGGGCCAGGAGCGACTCCAGGTGCCAAGGCTCTGATGGTGTCTCGGGTTCAGAGCTCCCCTGTCTTGGGGCCTCTAATGGGACCTGCTCAGGGGCTGGTTGGGTGTCACTCCTCGTGTGTCAGCCTCCTGCACTGTCCTTCCCATAGGAGAAGGACATTCATCACTTGTATGAGCATCTTCTCCTTATTGGTGGAAATCCAGCTGACTTTTATGTGCTTTTTTTCCCCCACTATTTGAAATGGGGTCTGTCTCTGTGACCCAGGCTGGAGCACAATGGTGTGGTCACAGGTCATTGCAGGCTTGACTTCCCAGGCTCAAGAAATCGTCCCACCTCAGCCTCCTGAGTAGCTGGGACCCCAAGTGTGAGCCAGCACGTCTGGTTAATTTATTTTTATATTATGTAGAGACCAGGTCCCCTCTGTTGCCCAGGCTGGTCTCACACTCCTGGGATCAAGACGATTCTCCTTCCTCGGCCTCCAAAGGACTGGGGTTACAGGTGTGAGACCCGTGCCGGCCCAGCTGATCCTCCCTAAGCCTTCACTGTTGCCTTGCTGGAACGTTAGGTACATTCCCCGCACAGTCCTGCCGTTTTTGCATTGTTAAGTGTGTCAGAGACCTTAAGTCTCCATGTGTAGAGGAGAAATTTTCATAGTAAATTTAAACAAAATATCCATTTAAAAGTTCAAGCAAAACTGTAGGCATTGTCACACTGGGCAGGGCCACACAGGGGATTGCACTTGGGAACCAAGTGAATGAGCAGAGGCTGTGGGAGGTAGGCTCTGGAGTGTCAGGAGGGCAGAGTGGCCGGGCACAGGGGCTCACACCTGTAATTCCAGCACTTTGGGAGGCTGAGGAGGGCAGGTCATTGAGCCCAGGAGTCAGAGACCAGCCCAGCCTGAGCAACATGGCAAAACCCTGTACACACGTGCACACACACACACACACACACACACACACACAAGGCTGGGTGTGGTAGTGCACACCTATAGTCCCAGATACTCAGGAAGCTGAGACGGGAGGACTGCTGGAACCCGGAGAGGTCAAGGCTGCAGTGAGCCTTAACTGAGCCAGTGCACTCCGGCCTGAACAACAGAGTGAGACTCTGTATCAAAAAAAAAAAAGAGAAAACAGAGAGAGAGAGAAAGAGAGAGAGAGAGTAGGGTGTCCTCTGGTTCCAGCAGGGGGATGTGGTTGGCTTATTTAAATATTTCTGTGGACTGACAGAGAACTGAATCCTGTTACTCAGGCATAAGCAGGAGCTGCACCTGGACCCCTTGATAGTGTTATTTGGCTAGAGGGCCTTATCATGGAAACAGAGTAGGGAGGGAAACTTGGAATTAGGCCATTTGAGGTCTTCTCAATTCCACCAGCTGTCAAGGCAGCACAGAGTAATGGACGTAAATGTAAGACCTTGCATCACAATGGATGAATGAAAGGAAAAAAGGAAGAAAGGAAGAATGGATAGATGGTTGAAAGGATGAACGGAAGGAAGGACACACAGATGGAAAGGTGGGAGAATAGATGTTGGCTGGATGCACTGGTTCAGAGCTCAGCCTCTGAAATCATGCAGGAGCTGTGGGGTTGAGTCTGACTCCACTCCCATTCGTCATCTTTGTGGGCTTGGTTAAGTTGCTCAGCCCGTCTACATACAACTGCCTGCACCATCACCACTGACTTCTCACCTTGTGAAATATGGATTTAGTAACAACTACCACTGAGGATTTTCATAAGGATTAAATTAGATAATGGTGGTGGATGAAGCTAAATACACAGTAAGTGCTCAGTTAATGCCAGTTATTCTTTGTTTTACTCCATTTTATTCCAAAGAAGTTTTCAGGTAACTTTGAAATCACACATGATACATGTATTGAAAGTTTCCTTTCTAAGTCTATATACTGTTTTTTTTTTTACTATCTTAATGACATATTTTAAAAAATGCAAATTTTTAAGATAATTTATTTTCTCAATACTAATTGCATATACCTAATCATAAAATCCAAAATCTGAAATGCTACAAAATCTGCAACTTTTTGAGCATTTACATGATGCACAAAGGAAATGCTCATTGGAGCATTTTAGATTGTAAAATTTTGGATTAGGGATGCTCCACTCTAAGTACAATATATAATCCGAATATTCTAATATCCCACCCCAGACCCCAAATTCAAAATCTGAGATACTTCTGGTCCTAAGCATCTTGGATAGGGATATTCAATCTGTTTTTCTGTTTTTCAAGGTTGCTGCTTTTTTTTACTGTCATAACAATATTCTGTTTTCTTCTACAAACTTAATTATTTTACTTTTCACATTTTCATCCACTACTTATCTGCTAATAATTTTTGCATATGGAGTAGGGGTCAAGTTCATTTTACCTCACATGGAGACCCAGTGAACCCAGTTGGGTTTTAATGAAAACAATACAATTTCCCCACTGCCTTTCCGTGGTTTCTGTGCTGCTTCTAGACCCCCTAATCTTTCTCATTGGCCTTGTCTATCTTTGCACCACTGCCACATTATTTTGAGAACATATATCCAAGATACATTAAAAAAAAAAACCCTTAGAGAAGATGAGACAGGTAGCAAATACGGGATAACACATTTTAGGGACACTCAAGTTCATTCAAATTTTTGGCTTTTATCACTGATTTAACCTGTTTTTATTGAGTGCCTAAATGCACCACGTTGAGTAAGCAAAACTCATTGCATTAATTAACTTATTTAGTTATTACTCTTTACCTATGTGTTTTTCCCCTTCTTTAATCATAGTAGGTGAGCGACCAGTCAGAGAGGCAGATATCCAAGGATTCTGGAAGTTCAGAAAGGAATAATGGCAGAAATGCAAACAGAAGCCACGGAGAAGGCAGTGGGCTGAGTGTGGACAGGAAAGCTGGGCACATGGAGAAGATGGCGCTGCCCCAGGTGACATGGCTTACTCCTGTTACAAATTTGAAAACATCCAACTGGAATGCACCTTAATTCTTTGTTTCTTATTGTACTTGAAGTTCTGTGGTATGCATGCATGGCATGCAGGTTTGTTACATAGGTACACATGTCATGATGGTTGGCTGAGTTCATCACCCCAACATCTACATTAGTTATTTCTCCTAATGCTATTTCTCCCCTAGTCCCCCAACTCCTAGCAGTCCCCAGTGTGTGATGCTCCCATCTCTGTGTCCATGTGTTCTCATTGTTCAACTCCCATTTATGAGTGAGAACATGTGGTGTTTAGGTTTCTGTTCTTGTGTCAGTTTACTGAGAATGATGCTTTCCAGCTTCATCTATGTCCCTGCAAAGGACATGAACTCATCCTTTTTTGTGATTGCATAGTATTCCATGGTGTATATGTGCCACATTTTCTTTATCCAGCCTGTCTTTGATGGGTAT
>CAUYOR010044173.1:0-51017 GCA_963573925.1 Callimico goeldii
CATTTTCTGGGAAGGAATTCAAGCAGGTTGAAGAAATTTGCATACAGAGGAGCTAAATATTAGTAGACATGACAATGGGAAAAAATGGTTCCAAGACATTTTTGAGACTTTCATGACAGCCCTTCTGAACACAAGCCTGGAGGCCTAGGAGGGAAAAATTATTTCATGGGCCAGGCCTAAAGTCCTGCTGCTATGTGCAGCCTCAGGACATGGTACCCTATGTGGCTGCTCAAGCACTAGCCATGGCTAAAAGACACCAAAATACAGCTAGGGCCATTGCTTTAGAGGGTTCAAGCCCCAACCCATGGTGGCTTCCATATGGTGTTAGATTTCAGAGCATATATGGAAACGCCTGGAAGTCCAAGCAGAAGTCTGCTGCATGGTTGGAGCCCTCATGAAGAACCTCTACTAAGTGAATGCAGAGAGGAAATGTGCATTTGGAGTCTCCACCCAGAATCGTCAATTGGGCACTGCCTGGTGAATCTGTGACATGAGGACCATCATCCTCCAGATCCTAGAATGTTAGATCCACTGACAGCTTGCATCATGCACTTAACAAAGTTGCAGACACTAAATGCCAGCCCATGAAGCCAGTCATGGGGGCTGCAGATCCATGTGGGAGGAGCTGCCTAAGTCTTTGGGAGCCCACCCTTTACATCAGTGTGGCCTAGATTTAGGATATGGAGTAAAAGAAAGTTATGTAGAAGCTTTAACATTAAATGACTGTCTGCTGGGTTTTGAGCTTGCAGGGGTTCTGTAGCCCCTTTTTTGGCCAATTTCTCCCGTTTTGAATAGGAGAATGTACCCAATGCCAGTACCCCCATTGTATCTTCAAAGTAATTAACTTGTTTTTGATTTTACAGGCTCATAGGTGGAAAGGGCATTTGCCTTTTCTTAGATGAGACTTTAGACTTGGACTTTTGAGTGAATTCTGAAATGAGTTAAGACTTTGATGGATTAGGGGAAGGCAAGATTGTGTTTTGAAATGTGACAGAAACATGGGATTTGGGAGGAGCCAGTGGTAGAATGACATGGTTTGGCTTTGTGTCCCCACCCAAGTCTAATACCACATTATAATCCTGAGTGTTGAAGGTGGGGCTGGGTGGGATGTGATTAGATGGGAATGTATTTCCCCCTTGCTGCTCTCATGGTAGTGAGTGAGTTCTCATAATAATCTGTTTGAAAGTGTGTAGTACTTTCTCCTTCACCCTCTCTTCTCTTCCTCTTGCTCCCTATATGTACAATGGGTGGGATTCTCCTTTGCCTTCCATCATTACTGTAAGTTTTCTGAGGCCTCCCTAGGTATGCTTTCTGGACTGCCTGTTGAACTGTGAATTAATTAAACCTCTTTTCTTTATAAATTTCCCAGTCTCATGTAGTTCTTTATGGCAGTTTGAGAACAGATTAATACATAAACTATGCACACCACATTGTTATTTTGTTTTTGCTTTTAGAGGTTGAACAAAAGAATAACATGTAAAAATTACCTTCATTTTATCTGGTGAATTGTATGTTTCATAAAATCTTTTATAGACATTATAGAAAACCTAAATTGCATGTCTTAAGAAGGTTTCAGAGTCAACATTTGACATGAGTCATAGAAAAAATGAAACATGTTTTTGAACTATTACAATAATATTGTGTTAGATGATTAGGTCTACACATTGTACAAAATAACTGCCTTAAAATATGTGCTATTTTATTCTATTATATTTGAATTTATCATAATAAAAATACTTATGTTTATATATTCTTGAGCAGTAATTATACTGTAACAATTAACTATACTAAGTTCTTATGTTTAAATACATATTTATATGGTTTTCTTAATATTGGATCCAAATTTTTTAACAGCAGAGAGAAAAAAATAGTTGGGTTTCACAATATTAGTCAGTTTCTCAGTCACTAAAACCTTCGTAGGATGAAATAATTTGATTTTATTGCACTAGAGGATTTGATTTTTTTTGTTATATATTGTCTTCTGAAATTTTACTTCATAAAGATTTTTGCTTGTTTGTTTGTTTGTTTTGAGGCAGTCTTGCTCTGCTACCAGGCTGAAGTGCAGTGTTATGATCTCAAGTCACTGCAAACTCTGCCTCCTGGGTGCAAGCAATTCTTGTGCTTCAGTCCCCCAAGTAGATTTACACCACCATGCCCAGCTAATTATTGCATTTTTAGTAGAGAGAGGTTTCTAAGTGTTGGCCAGACTTGTCTCAGACTCTTGAGATCCACCCATCTAGGCCTCCCAAAGAGCTGGTGTTACAGGCATCAACCACCATGCCTGGCCTTAGTACATATTTTATAATAATTCATCATTCAGCCTTAAGTGAATTTCTCTGTTTTGTACTCAACATAATGATAAGGAGTGATAACCCTACTTTTATATTCTGTGCAAGCACATGCAAAGGTCAAATTTAAAAAAGCCTTTTATAATTCAGAAAATGATACCTGACTGGGCACGGTGTCTTATGCCCGTAATCCCAGTACTTTGGGAGACTGAAACAGGGAAATCACTTGAGACCAGGAGTTTGAGACCAGCCTGGTCAACGTGGTGAAACCCTGTCTCTACTAAAAATACAAAAAAATCAGTTTGGCATGGTAGTGGGCATCTAATCCCAGCTACTTGGGAGGGTGAGGCAGAAGAATTGCTTAAGCTAGGGAGGCAGAGGCTGCAGTAAACTGAGATTACATCACTGCCCTCCATCCTGGGCAACAAGAGCAGAATTCTATCTCAAAAAAAAAAAAAAAAGATACTGAACTTTAAATAACCTAATCTTTTTACAGAAATATATACTTGTTTTTTACACAAACATGCATTGCAAATATTTTTTAGGATCTACTTGTATGCACAGAGGAATGTTAAGTCTGCTTATACTTTATTCCCACACTCTGAGGACTGTTCATAGAGGAGACCACAGGAGATGATAGTAGAATATTTCTATTTCACACAGAACCTGTTAGAACCAGAGTATTAATAGTAATTGTTTATTATATAGTGATCAACCTCTACCACGTCCCTGAAACGAGTCTTATAGACTCTCTTTAAGGAGAAATTTAAAAGTGTAAGCAAACACACATTTTTTACTATTAAACTCATAGGTTAATTGATAATTTATTACTTATTTCAAGATTTCTTTATTTATTACACCTCTGTGTTTATGATAGAGCATCTCACATATCGTATCATTTCCTACAAATTCACTCTGAATTTTGATATGAGAAACTACAACAGTTGTTTGAAACTGCAGCTAAAAAAATACAACACCAAAAATGATTCAAATATAATCTCTATGATTAAATTTTGGTAAACTGTTCTCCATGTGAGATTTATCAATACTTTTTAAAAATGGTTTTGATTGTTTACATATTCTGAGGTTAGTCTGTTTTCTTTTGTTAAGCTACTAAAACCCCAATTTAGAGAAAGTCCAATATATGGTTATAATATATAAGTCACTGGGATTATTTAATTTTTACATAAATATTCAGATTTCTTTTTAAAAGTGAAATGGAAAAACACAATAATTAAGATCTATTACTGAGCCTTCCAAAGTATAATTTAGTAAACATTGAACTACATTTAAAATTTATACAATTATTAGAAAATAATGCAATATTGGTGTTTTTCAAAGAAACAAGCTGATTTTAAATAT
Organism: Callimico goeldii; assembly: GCA_963573925.1. Lineage (NCBI taxonomy): Eukaryota > Metazoa > Chordata > Mammalia > Primates > Cebidae > Callimico > Callimico goeldii. Next base: position 3,651 of record CAUYOR010044173.1, read on the forward strand.
TTGAATTTTAAATTCAAAATACAAGATATTTTTAGATATTTACAAGTCCAAAAATTTTTAAAGTTAGCAGAAAAATAAGACATTAGATAGACAAAGATAGTTCTATATTATAATAATATAAAAAAATGTGTATAGAAAATAGAGAAGGGATCTTCAAGGAAATTTATTGATTGATGAGAAAAACAGAAAGAAATATGAGTCAGAGAGAAGCAAGATGTGATGAATGTTTCATTCTGGAATGAAATGTGATTTTTGAATAAGTGAGATGTAATAGAGAAGACAGTGAGAAGATGAAGTGTCACATTATCCCATTGTACATTGAAGCATAAGTGACTCCTACACTAATCTATTTCATCTACTGGAGAATAGACTGGCTATCATTGGAGGAGACACTAAACCATCAGGAGAAATTCAGTATAAGAAGAATTTTTTTCTTTTAATCTTTCAAGAGCAGACATAGGTCTTTCAGTCTGGAATGTTTATGTGGCAATCAAGTGAAGAGCCAGAAAGTCCTCAAGGAATAACTGCTGGGAAATGAACTCATTTAGAATTTATAAAAGTTATCTAAAAGCTTGGTTAAATTTAAACTCAAAAAATAAATTACGGTTGTAGAATTTGAGCCATAAAGTAAGAAACATCAGATAGGAATCATAAAACACACAATTATTGTCCTTTCTAACAACATTGATGGTTGACATCGGGGGAAAAGGCCAGTGTCATTTCATTTCAATCCAGGAAAATCACCAGTCAATCAAGGCAGTATATGCATATTCATCCATCATTCAGTTCTGGTAAACCCAGTCACCATGGGGAAAATGTTTTATAATATTATGTTTGAGCATTTACTCAAAGATGAATGTTTGTGGAAGTAGGTAGAAGCTTGAATCTCAGAGACACCAGGATGGATGCACACACACACACACACACACACACACACACACACACACACACACACACCAGGTATTAGTTTTGTTTTTCTTTTTTTTTTTTTTGAGACAGAGTTCTGTGGCCAAACTGGAGTGCTCTTGGCTCACTGCAATCTTCGCCACCCTAGTTCAAGCGATTCTCCTGCCTCAGCTTCCCCATGTTGGCCAGGATGGTCATGATCTCCTGACCTTGGGATCCTCCCGTCTAGACCTCCCAAAGTGCTAGGATTACAAGTGTGAGCCACCGAACCCAGGCTTTTCATTTCAATTTGAGTATAATATTTATAAAGGTTAGATTAATACCATGAGAAATAATGGTTTATTTTATAAATATTAATAGGTTCTTAAATTTTTCAGTTTTCTGTTTTATAAAATTTAGAAGATATGAAGCACCTCAGCCTATAAAAATATGTTTCTTTCTAATATGCCCTAATCTACAGGCTTTCAGGTAGATTAAAATGTAGGAAATCTTATGGAATCCGTCCTCAATGGGCACCATTTTCTTCTTGATGCTGGGAAATAGACTCTCTATTGTTTCTTTTTGTATAGAAAATAGAGAAGGGCCTTTACTGTGTAGGTTAAATGCTTGAAAAGGGTGATAAGTTATTTAATTAACATAATCATTGGACAGATATCAGTTCATCACGAAAATGTATTAAGCACTGTGAAAGGAGCTGGCTATAGAAAGAAAAGACATGGCAGCACAGAACTTACATCTTGCTATGAAAGATATGCAGAAATAATTGTAAAATAGAGACAAAAATATCAAATTGTGTGTTCTAAGAAGGAAATTCTGAGGAATATTATCATGGAAAAATAAAAGCAGCAGTAAGGATATTTTTCATGAGTTATTTGATAAATCCCTTGTGGAAAAATTATATCTAAATTGAGGCATGAGACCTGAAAAATGACAAGCTGTGAGCCATGAAAAAGGATGAGAATGTGTATTTTACACCTAGAGTCTAGCAATGACATAGATTCTATAGTAGGAATTGCTTAGCTTCTTTAAGGATTGTGAAAAGAAAAAGAGTATATTAAGTTAGCATGAGAATGGCACAAAGTGAGGTTGGGAAAAAAATTTGCCCTGTAAAGGGGTGAAATTTATTTTAGGAGCAATGGCGTATAACATGATCTTCTTTCCCTAAAAGCTAACTGTATGGAATGCTTTGGAATGAAAGAATGCGAAATAGGAGGCTATCTTAGTAGGCAAAAAGTTATGGATATCCACAATAAATATGGGTATTTAAAAAGGAATGTAAATGACATAAAAACATTTTCATTTAATCAAGATATCACAATTTGTTGTATTAAACAGTTAATAAAAATGGAGGCTACATTATTCATTAAGCATGAAGTTATTCTTTAAAGAAAAAAACCTGAACAATATTAAACACATCCACATTTTTTAATGAGCATTAAAATACAATCTTCACCTAAAGACCACAAGAGGAAAAATAACAAAATGAATTAGCAAAACAAACAATAAAACCAATGATTTTAAGGAAACAATGAAACCTATGTGCAAACTAACCAAACATTCACAGATGTGGGCTTACAGTAAGAGACCTTGATGAGTATGTACCAGTATAAACTGCAAAGCTAATTGCCACCTGTCTTCACCCCATTGTGTTCTGCATCTGATGAAGAAAGGTACACATTGTAATATGGACTTTATAGGTGCTATCCAATAAAGGCAGAAGAGAGAGTGAGAACATTAAAATTGAGGAAAGAATAGGCTGACTTGCAGTAAATTTGTCAATAAAAGGAGAAAACAACATGACCCTAATGTGGACTCAGGAATAGGGAGGTCATTGTGTTAGTCTCTTGTTGCTGTGACAAATTACCACAAATTTAGTGGTGTAAAATGATGTAAATTTGTTATTTTACAGTTCAGGACTGTAAATGTCCAAATTGGGTTTCTGTGGGCTGAAATTAACGCATCAGCAGGTCTGTGATTCTTTCTGCAAGTTCTAGGAAAGAATTCATTGTCTTGTCTTTTCCAAAGGCTGATTGCAAAGCAGCCTCTCATTTACAGAGCCAGCAATGGCAGGTTGAGACTTCCTCACATAGCCTCTCTCTGACTCTGGCTCCTCTGAGTCACTCTTCTACATTTAGGAACTCTTAGATTTACTTTGGGCATACGTAATAATCCAGGATGATCTTCCTTTTTAGGATTTCCCATTTTAATTCTATCTGTAATCTTAATTCTCCCTTACAATGTGAGATATCACAGGTTCTGGCAATTAGAACTTATACTATATGGAAATCTTTTCTTGGAGAGGATGACAGCATTATTCAGCCTATCATAATTGTTTTAGGTGAGTAAAAGGCATAGGTTTTATTTTATGGAAAAAACAGGAGAAATAAAAAATAATATATTTTTTATATCAACAGTTAAGTGAGAGAAAAGTAAGGAGAGAGTGCAGGACTTATTTTTGGAAAGAATAAAATCTCTAAATCTTTACACCCAGCTCAAATATCAACAATTGTGCTTATACAAAACATTTTATTTTCTCTCCAGTAATACATAGTAATTATTAATTATTAATCACTTATTTAAAGTTCTTTTCAAAATATATTAATGAATTGAATACTTTCCATTTTAGCCAAAATACTGTTCTAAATACTGTGAGTAAAAGATGAGTGAGTCATAATATTTTGCCATAAGTTATTCACAGATTTGTTGAAATATTATCATTTATTTTAAAACATATCAAAATCACATAAAGATAAATTTTTATTCAATTAAAAAGAGAAATAAAACAGCCATAATTCCAGAGTCTAAGTCTCCAAATAAAGGAAGTCTATGGCAGTTGTTACATGCAATTTGGACCAAATGAAAGATGGTCCCTGTAATTCCTTTTATGTTGCATCTAATGTGGAAAATAATGTGCTTTTATGCTTCAGAAAAGACTTGATAAGCCTCATTGTCAAATGTAAACTTGAGGAAACAAAGTATGGTAGACCAAATAATAGACCCCCAAAAATATTCGTACCCTAATCCTTGGTACTTAAGAATATGGTTGTTACATGAAAATAGGAATTTTGCAAATGCAGTTGAAGATGTGTATCTTTACACATGGAGATAATCCTAGATTACCCATTCAGATCAGCCTAACTCTAATCACATGAGCCATTACAGACAGAGATCTTTCTCAGTCTGGTCGCCTCAGCCATGTGCCAGTAAGTCAAGTCAGAGCCATTCCATGTGTGAAGATTTCAGTCATTGTTGCTGAATCTGAAATAGAGGGCAATGTATAAGAACTTGAGAGAGGTTTCTAGAAACAAAGATAAGCCACCAGCTAACAGGCAGGAAAGAAGCAGTGATTTTGGTTTTATAGCTTCAAAAAAATAAATGAGATTCAACCAGTAACCTAATTTAATTCAAAAAGTGAATTTTTTCCAGAGCCTCTCCTAACTGCCCAACTATATGAAATCTACCTTAATTTTTGCCTTATAAACATTGAACAAAGACACTAGTCAAGTCAAACTTGACTCTGACCGACAAAACTGGGGGAAAAAAATAATTGGTGTTGATTTAAACAAGTAAGATTTAAAGAATAATAAGAACCTTAAAATATAATCAAATGGAATGAAATAAAACAAATAAATAAAATATCCTTAATAAAATCCCCGTTAAATAAAATAAAACTCAAGGAAGATGAATATCAACAACGTAGGCTGAGGGAAAGAAGCCAGAAACAAAATAGCAAGTAGTGTCTGAGTCCATTTGTATGAAATTCTATCATAGAAGAGGTAAAATTTATCTCTAATGACAGAAGATTGATGATGATACGAGAGGAATATGGGAGTAGAGGGTTATTGCAAAAGAGCACAATGAAATATTTCGATGTTATGGAGGACATATTCTGTATCTTGATTATGGTTCTGGTTACATGGGTGTATATATATTTTTAACTAACCAAATTGTACAATCAAAATGTATGTGTTATAGTTTATGCATATTATACTTATAAGCCTCTCTTTTTATATGGCACTCTCCTAACTCTTCTCCACATGAAAAAAATATCTATTTTAAATTATAAATTTTATCATCTTAATTTATGCTTTAACAATGTTCAATGCCTTGTCTCAACCCATTTGAATATATAATTTCCATCTTTTCTTCCCCTACCTGCAACATTTTAATAATAGACATGATCTCATTTATCTGAAATCACTGACATCACCTCTTCATTTAGTTCCCTTTTTCAAATACATAAGAAAATACCTGCTATTTTGATCATTTCCCTTTATTTCTTTGGTCCTTTTATTGCATGTATCATGATTATATTTACATCTTTATTTGACTAATTTTGTACTGTCTGCATTTCATAATAAGCTGCATATGTCAAAACACTGTCTCTGCATTAATTTTTCCTGCCAATGAATATCCAGTGCCTAACAAAGTGTGTGCCATATATGTTTTGAAATAAATGTATTGATTTAATCAATAAAAGAATGAGTGAAACATTAGGAATTGACAGAAATTTAAATATACCTACTATTTTAATTATTCTTAGCTCTGCTTAGTTGACAATTTATCTCTGCAAAGTTATAAGTTCAGAGGTGAGTTTATATCATATTTCTTCACCAATATATGATGAAGATCAGACACCTATATATTTGATGAATATGGTTTTCAACTATTAAATAAAATGAATCCTGCAAACTAAAACATATAAATGTAATAGTTGTAATCATTTTTCTTCAACTACTTTTTTTTTTTTTTTTGAGGCAGAGTTTCGCTCTTGTTACCCAGGCTGGAGTGCAATGGCGCGAACTCTGCTCACTGCAACCTCCGCCTCCCGGGTTCAGGCAATTCTCCTACCTCAGCCTCCTGAGTAGCCGGGATTACAGGCGTGCGCCACCACGCCCAGCTATTTTTTTGTATTGTTAGTAGAGACGGAGTTTCACCATGTTGACCAGGATGGTCTCGATCTCTAGACCTAGTGATCCACCCGCCTCAGCCTCCCAAAGTGCTGGGATTACAGGCGTGAGCCACCGCGCCTGGCCCAACTACCCTTATTTTTTAAATAAAAAATGCAATTTGAAAATATTTTCAATTGTAACAATACAATAATATATATTTTAAGATTAGCCAATAAAAATGCCTGTAAAATATACATGTTTGTTATCTGTTGGTGTAACAGTCAAGTAACTATGCAGCATTAATTTATAATAAAAATTATCACTTGTTAATATAAAATTTTTTGTTATTTGATGAACAATTAGTAGAAACTCTTTAATAACTTCAGATGATTTATCACCAAGAGAATGATGAAAATGAAAAAATGATAAAGTTAATTGTTTAAAAATAGACCCAAATATATGTGTTACATGACTGGTTAAGTAAAATGCTGTCTTCCGGTGTCACAAGACTGGAAGTTTTAAAAATGTTTTCTAAATTTTTTTGAAAGTGAGGAAAATACTATACACCATGGAATATTATGCAGCAATCAGAAATGATGAGTTCGTGTCCTTTGTAGGGACATGGATGAATCTGGAGAACACCATTCTCAGCAAACTGACACAAGATCAGCCTACATTCTTTTTTTTTTGAGACGGAGTTTCGCTCGTTACCCAGGCTGGAGTGCAATGGCGCGATCTCGGCTCACCACAACCTCCACCTCCTGGGTTCAGGCAATTCTCCTGCCTCAGCCTCCCAAGTAGCTGGGACTACAGGCTCGCACCACCGTGCCCAGCCAATTTTTTGTGTTTTAAGTAGAGACGGGGTTTCACCATGTTGACCAGGATGGTCTCGATCTCTCGACCTCGTGATCCATCCGTCTCGGCCTCCCAAAGTGCTGGGATTACAGGCTTGAGCCACCGCGCCCGGCCGATCAGCCTACATTCTTATGCTGTATAGTTGATGGTGCTTATAAGGGTTGTCTTGAAGAAGTGTTTACATTATATTTTATATATTACTCTGGTATTTTCAGGTATTAACAATATCTTGTTTCTAGAGATACTTAGTTTCATTAGCATCCACCTTCAAGTGTAAGATGTTCATCCATTAGGTCATGGTACTATTCCCTGAGGAATCTGGCAGATTATGCCGACAATGATAATGACTCTAATGTTCTTTTGACAAGGAAATGTCATACCATAAATGTGTCACTTAGAATTCTTCATTGAATAAGATCATCACTGACAGAGCATTTTGGTTTCCCTTTTAGAAAATGACCTCATAAATGTCTTCAAGTTTCTATGTTCTGATATAAATGGCACTTCTTACTGAAACATGAAGTTTTAACAGATCATTCATGAGTACTCTGACAAAGAAAGGCTATAGAAACACTTACAAGCACAATGAGAGCCCAACGCTTTCCCAGGCGAAAGCAATTATAAGGGCAAACATACCCATCAAGAATAGCTTCAAGAATATTCAACTATTGCAATATACATATTTATTATTTTTAAACTATTTGTTGAGTTCCTTGTATGCTGCAGGCGTGATTTCAGATGCAGAATATTTTTTAAACCAATGTATTTTTTTAATAGAAAAGGAGATCCAAAGGTGAAGTGATGTGTTCTTCCAAAGTGGCTGCAGGGGAGATGCAGCAAAGTTGTCAGGGAAACCATCCATTGAAATATATGAATATAAATTCTGAATGATGAATATAAATTATGTAAGTGGAAATGTGGGATGAATTGGGTGGTGTCATGTGTGAAGATCATGAAGCAACACCTAATAAATTGCAGAAGTATTGCATAAGATACTCTAGATTTAAATTCAATAAATAAATTATTGGAGTCTTCTAAATTTGAGTGTATTCTTTGCACACTTTAATGATCACTAGGTCAATACAGTGTGAGTTAGGATGATAACATGAACCCTCTTGTTCTAAGTTGCGAATTTGAAATCATTTTCATTGAGTAAAATCCTTAAACTCATCTATTATATCTTTTATCAACATGATTCCCAAGGTAGAATTTGCATATAATAAAATGCATCTATTTTAAGAGCGCTATTTTATTTTTGACAAGTATGCATACTCAGATTTCTACTACTGCATTCAAGGTGTTCAAATATTCATCACCAGTGAGACCTCCTTCTGCCCTATGATTTTATGTGTGAGTTCATGGGAGAGTATGCTCCAGGGGACTATTGAATTTCTTCATATTACATGAGTGAGACACTAACTTACCTTTATTCCAGATCAACTTTTAAAGGTATTTTTGGATTGAGAGAAAAAAGAGAGAAACTTTCTCAAGAATAAATGGCAGGCATATTTGCTATCATTTATGATAATGTTAATGTCTTCCACCAAGAAAAAGGACAGGCATGTGTATTGCCTATTTTTAAAAACTCAAATTCCCTAACCTCAGGGTCCCCCATTATAACACAACTGAGTGTGTACAGGTGTCATCTAATCTTCCTCTCCAGGATATATGGGAACTGGGCTCAGGAAACTTCAGGCTAAAATGCTAATTCTCTGTCAAATGCTATTTTATTTCGGTGAATAATAAATTAAAATTTGTCCTTTAGAGATTTCTCTCCTCTACAAGTATTCGTAAAACAGCAGCTGGCTAAATTTTAGCCGGCAAGTATGTAAAATCTCAGACACTTCCCAGTCCTTGCCAGTTTTGGTGACAATGATGAGATGCTGAGAAAATCATGGCCTGCAGAAGAAAAAGTTTGAGGGTAAACAGGGCAAGTAATGGGATTTGAGGGAAGGCCAGGGAAAAAGATAAAGAACATATTTATTACATTTCATGCTCAATCAGATAATAAGTTCTCCTTTAATTTATCTTATTCTAATGAGGACAAACTGAGGAGGTGAGTGCTGACAAATTACTGGAAAGCAGATTCTGTAGCAGGTGTTGCCAAAATGGTGGGCGGGTTGTTTTAAACCTATGCAGGGTTGGAAGCCTTTCTTGATAATTTTAAGTTCAGTCTCAGATCCACCGAATTTTGCTATAGAGGGCTAAAATGTGTCCTAAGTTGGAAATAGTTTCTGATCCTTTTTCAGACAAAATTATACACATCCATGTACACTGCTTGGCGCAAGATGAAACTGCATAACTGTTCTGGGAAGAAACCAGGCAAATTGTTAGAACTATGGATAGTTTGTTTTGCAAATGAGGGAGGAAAATGTGTAATGCATGTTAAAGAAAATTGCAGCAGCTGAGGAGTCTCACTGCTTAATCCTTCCTACAGTCTACCATACCTACAGTCCATTCACTAGAAGACAATAGTAAACATCTCAGAGATTGTTCACTTGTTTGTTTTTCTCAGTGGGACCTGGCTGCTACATTTTCTCAGGGAGATTTCCCGAGACAAACGAAATTCTCGCGGGAAAATATAGATGGAGGTATTGACTAGTAACTGAGCTCTTGTTGCCCCAGACTGGGTTCTCTCTGCTGATTAAATTGACCCACCAAATAATGAGAAACTGACTCAAAGAAATCTAGGTAAAATCATGATGCCCTTCTGCTGTGAAAAAGTCCCCAAGTCATTATATTGTCACCAGGCAAGAACTAAAGAAATGCTGTCATAGTAATGGGTCTGCAAATGCCCTCAGTTTCAGTCACTGATAAAGTTTCTGTAGTATGAGCCAAGTTTATATAAATTACAGAGCACAGGCCGGGCGCGGTGGCTCAAGCCTGTAATCCCAGCACTTTGGGAGGCCGAGACGGGAGGATCACGAGGTCAAGAGATCGGGACCATCCTGGTCAACATGGTGAAACCCCGTCTCTACTAACAATACAAAAAAATAGCTGGACGTGGTGGCGCACGCCTGTAATCCTGGCTACTCGGGAGGCTGAGTCAGGAGAATTGCCTGAACCCAGGAGGCGGAGGTTGCGGTGAGCCGAGATCACTCCATTGCACTCCAGTCTGGGTAACAAGAGCGAAACTCCGTCTCAAAAAAAAAAAAAAAATTACAGAACACAAACTTGTGGTTCTGGCCAGAAAGAAATGTAAATATAACTGTTTACAAAAGTTTCACAAAATTTCCAAGGCTAAAATAGAGTCACTGCCATGAAAGCCTCATCACCTGATAAAAAGTGAATGGCAGGTCAAAAATAGTTGGAAGTCTCTTTGATTGAGTCATGAGCCTCCACTACACCAGTTGCTACCAAAAGTTTACCTAAAGGATTGTTGAAGATCATGAAGCAACTCTCTTCCTCCACACTCCTACCAATCCCTCTGATGTGGTTAGGCCTGTACCCCACTCATCCTGTCTTTTCTTTTTTCTTTGTTTGTTTTTTGAGGATTCTCACTCTGTTGCCCAAGCTGGAGTTCTGTGGCACCATCTCTGCTCACTGTAATCTCTGCTGCCAGTGTTGGTCAAGTGATTATCCTGCCTCACCCTGACAAGGAGCTGGGATTACAGGTACCTGCCACCATGCCTGGCTAATTTTCGTAGTTTTAGTAGAGACAGTGTTTCACCATCTTACCCCAGGCTAGTCTTGAACTCCTGACCTCATGATATACCCACCTTGACCTCCCAAAGTGCTGGGATTACAGGCATAAGCCACTACACCTGGCCTCAAATCTCATCTTGAATTGTAATCCCCTGGTGTTGAGGAAGAAACCTGATGGGAGGTGATTGAACCATGGGGGAAGTTTCCCCCATACTGTTCTAGTGGTAGTGAGTGAGTTCTCATGAGAGCTGATTATAAGCACTTGGCATTTCCTCTGCTCACAGTGCTCTCTCCTGCCACCATGTGAAGACGTTTTCTGTTTCCGCTTCACCTTCTGCCATCATTGTAAGTGTCCTGAGGTCTCCCCAGTCATGTGGAACTGTGAGTCAATTAAACTTCCCTTCTTTATACATTACCCAATCTCTGGTAGTATATTTAGGGCAGTGTGAAAATGGACTAATACACTCTTCTCCCTCTATCTTCATTTCAGCCTCTTAAAAGACAAAGGCTGTTATAAGGTCTTTGGCTGAGGTCTCTCTCTGCCTAAGAAAGATTGAAAATCATAAAAACTTACCTAAGTATGCTGAGGAATTTCAGAGAGGCAGACTCAAACATAAGACTCCACTGGATATAAGCACATGAGTCAGGAATATGGAAAAAAGAGGCAACTAATCTAAGCTAATAGCATTTTTGCAGGGCTTATAGTAGGAAAGTGAAGTAAGGAGAACTTGAGGGTGAGGTCGTTTGTACTAATTCCACATACTATTTTTTGTGTGTTTTCTGCATCTTGACATATAACTAAAATTGATATGTCCTGTGAACTTCCCAGTCTCATAATTGCTGAAATGAAACTTTCTAATTGTGAGAGTCATATGTCGAGAAATGCTAGTAGTACACATGAATTGCTTCCCAATTGTCACTCCACCTAAGTGGTTTAATAAAATTAGTACCGAATGCCAGGAGGAGAAAGGAAAATCACAGCCTCAACTAAGGACTTAAAATATGCAGGAGTAAAAGAGTTGCAATATGTCAATAACAGCCATCTATGACTAGTCATAAAGGATATTAAAAATTGGGGATTCAGAATGCATTATCTTCTACTGAATCCATCTTTTCTTTTATAATTCTGGCAGTTTCAGACATTGTGACTATAACTGAACCATTATACAAATGTAAGGTACATTTTAAAAAGATATCGCCAACATATTCTTTGCCAGTAACAGAGAATGAAGACCAATTTGCATTTACTTGGCAAGATCTCCATTATACTTTGTAGTATTCTTTCTCTTTTGCTATTACTTGGTGGATCAGAATTTAGCATAAGGAATTCTACACTCTAATGTTAAATATACTCAAATTCAATAATAAGATTCTAAATTGGAAAGAGAGATTAATGTGGATTGTGGGTTGGTTCCTTTGGGCTAATTGAGTTTAATTTTGTTGTTGCTTGTAGATCTGAATATGTCTTAGAAACTTAATTGTTCTTGACAGTACTCTTAGTCATCTTTCTAGGTAGGAGGTGGATAAAAATAGGATGTAGCCTAGACATTAGAGGTGTTTCATTAACTTCCTGTGTTATTGAGACGGTATCCTGACTGATTAACCTCCAAATTGCTATTATCATGTAAAGATTTTTACTGTATTTTAATAAGTGGGAAAATCTTGGAGATACTTGGAACAAAGCCACTTAGGTAGCTGGGAAGGGGAAAGTGAAATGAATCAATTTATGGTTTTATGTTTTATTTCATTATTTAAAAATATAAAAATATAAAATATGTATTTGACCTAGTTTTTGCTTTTTTTTGGAAATGTTTTTAAAACTAGAAAATTAGAATGCAAACTAAGATTCATTTTCAAAGCATCTATTTTCACTTTATATTGCCTTTCATCTAGGAATCTAAGAGCATTCCATTGCTTTTCATGATTTGCCAGAGGCTCAAGAGAAATCCAATCTGTACTCATGTTGGTGACACTGTCTGCCCTTTTTTTAAAAATGAACACCCATAGCTTTACTACTGTGGAGCAAAATTCTTGACCTGTTTTTCTAAAAACAAAAAACATACCTTCGTACAGGAGTTTCTATCTAACAGGATTTAATGTTTAGACTGGTTAGGAATATGTGTACAGTTAAGAAAAAAAGAGAAAAAAATACTTTTAATGTGAGTTCTAAAGCCTCCAATAGTCGAATAAATAATTAATATAAAAAATTGTGTTTACTGTACTTTGGCCTGAGATATGTATTAAAAATATCAAACCCTTTTTACCTATAAGACTGATGCACAAGAATAAAGAAAAATGAAATTCAACTTTTCCATCTCTTTTTCCATTGTGCCTACAAGAAAGCTGAAAGACATATCTTGCTAACCCCTGCCTGGTAAGTCCTCCTGAAATTCTGTAATTTAGCGTTTTTTAAAAGTTTAGTCAGGAAATAATAATGATTAGAATCCTTGGAACATAGTAAGTAGTTGACAATAATTCTTTATTGTTACCTGTAATATACAGATAAAGTGATGTAATGTAAAATATCGTATATTAGAAATATGCATATGAATAATCAATAAGTGGTTGATAGTATGGAGGTAAGGAAGAAAAGATGTTGTATATGCTACTGTCATATACAATCATTATTCAAGCCAACTTTGCATTTTAGAAGAATCGCAATAACAGTAACAGTAACGCTGGTGAATCTAATCACAGTCATCATAAAAAGCATTACATGTGTTAGGAGCCATACTAATCATTGATCATGAACACGATTATTAATTCTACCCATGATAAAAATTGAATTGGGAAATAGAATTATGAATTTCTTTTATTTCTGTACTGAGAGACTTGAGAAATCCAGTAAACATGTAAGTCTTAATATGGCCTAGTCTGTAAAAGTGAATATCAATAATTTGTCCCGTAAAAAAATTCATATAATTTTCCATAGAAATAAGTCATTTTGCATAAAAATACTTTACACATTGCAAGGTACTATGAAGATAATAATGAACTAGTCGTATTATTAATGATATTTATAGAACTTTCTGTTTGATGCAAATATGAACCAAGGAGCCATAAAAGGTTGGGGCAAATTAAAATTGATTATATAGTAAGGTTATCTAATGGACAAATTCTATGCCAATGTTGAAACATAGTGCATGCTTTTGTTAAATTCTATAAGGAAGATATTTAGAAAATGTTTCCTTCTTAGTACACGTGGAGGAGATAATTGGCTGAGCAAAGCAATTTCTACTTTGAAAAAAGCAAAAAGCAGAAAGCAAGGGCTACATTTGAAAAGAAAAGTCATTTTAAGCGGCTAACGTGAGACAAGTTTTCATGACCAGCTGATAGTCCAGGCTCACTGGAGCTGTTAACAGGTCTCAAGACCAGAGCTTAGAACCAAAGCAGCCGCGTTTCCTGGGCATACGTTGTGGAGTCATTATGTCCCACACAGCAAGCACAGCGGTCATCTTCTATTGCCTTGTAAACACAATCACTCCATATTCTGAGGTTTTAGTTGGATACTATTAAAAGAATCACTCGAAAAACATAAAAACAGCATCCATAATAGCTAATATAAAAAGATAATAGGTGAATATATATGAATACATATTATATATGCATATGCACTCACATATTATCTTTTATTTTATATACATATATACAATATCTATTTTCTCTCCCTCTCTCTTTCACATTTATTGAGGATCAAATAATACCTGTTTGATTTAGATTATCTTATTCAATCCTAACAATTCAACACACAGATAAGGTAATAGTTATAATTACTTTCACTTTAGAAATGGTGGAATTAAAAATAAAAACTTTGAGTCATTGGCCCAAGTTCAGGCAACTGAACAAATGTTTAAACTAGTATTTTTAAAAAGGCAGTTTGATTCTAGAGACAGGTTTCTTCACCATTGCGCACTGCTTCTTTTGATGCAATCTAGTTTTACTAGCCTCAGAATAATGTGTATTTATAAATTTATCATGTTGGGCTATTTATCCCACTGCCTCACCTAGCAAGGACACACACACACACACACACACACACACACACACACACACACACACCAATTGTTTCAGAGTGACAGGAATTATATATTAGCTGAGTCAATAATTTATATGTAGGGGTCTAGATTTGGAGGCTGTTTGTCCTGTATCTAACTAGAAGTTACTCTTTTCTCATAAAATGTCAGTGTTGTAGAACACTTGACACAATGAAAATCCCAGAGGAGAAAGTGGCAACTTTCAGATATATTACAGGAAAGAATTGAACACAGATACATTTCTTCAATTCCAACATTTTATCTAACTATAAAGTACAACAAACAGGACAGGCAATGACTCAAAATGGGAATATTAAGCCATTTATTGTGAAGTAACTATGGATTTAATGTAATTGCTCATGACAATTTACTAAAATGAAGACAGCTTTTCAGATGATGAAGGTGTTAATTGCAAAGAACATTAGCAGAAAGCATATGATGCAGAGAGAATATAACATGAATTGAAGCAGGACAGAAACGTTATTCTTAATAACATATTCATTAGGGTTAACTCCAAGTTTATAAATGTGAGAGACCAAAATAAAATAAAACAAGGTATGTGTAGTTTATGCATAATAAACCTATTTGTACTCTATGTATTCTCGACAACTTTCAATTTTTCTATTGATTTCTTTAACATTTTTTGAAACGTTCCTGTTTCCTTTATTTCCTTGTCCCAGTTGAGTCCTTCACTTGATCTTAACATGTCCTGTCAAGTTGCTGTTAAATGGGAATCTGCAATTTAAAGCAGATACAGTTATCTTAAGTTCTCTATCAACTCCCAGAAAGAAAACTTAGAGCTATGTATCTTAACAACATTTCATACTATGGAAGCTTATCTTGGAAAAAGGAAATATTAAAGATGACAATCAAGCTCTTTCTATAAATTTGCTTAAAAGTGATAAAAATAGAAGGGAGTTTACTAAACAAGCATAATTCTCACTCAGCACATATGAGCTCAAATAAATGTTTCAAACATTAAATATTTTCTCCATATGGAAGCGCCTAACACTTTTTCCCCAAAGATAATAGGGCTCTATTATCTCTCAGAGCTGTCTCAGAGATCACGTTCCTCTCCTCCTACATTTCAAAGTTTGTTTCTTATAAATGTACCTTACCAAAGGGAGAGCTGAACTTCTACAAAAGCAAAACAAAACAAAACAAAACCAACAAAGAAAAAACTCAGTCACTTACATCATTCTAAGTAAGCTACCATAATGGTATGGTTTAATGCTTTTACATACAAAATTTTAAAACTAATTATGAAGTATTTGAAACTTGGAGTGTGAACTTATATACATTTTTACTTATAAACTTTATAGACATATATCTAAAAATTTTAAAGAGAATATTTAAAGCACCCATTTAAGAAATGTATTACTAGAGAGGAAAGTTATTTTTATAGCAGTGAAAAATGATTAAAATTGTTTGCTACAAATTGCTAAATCTCCTCTTTTTGGCTATAATAATAATATATATATGTGTTTGTAAATATATATACGTGTATGTATATATAAACAAATATTTTATTCAGACACACACAAGTATAAATCTATGTGTATACATATATGTAAGTATATGTAAGTTAATAATGCACAGTAAGTTAGAACTTCTCAATGATTAAACTCTCTTGAATTTAAGCACTAAAGTAATTTCATTTAGAATAACAATGTTACCTTATTCCTTCAAAAATAAGGCAAAACACTTGCTAGCAATAAAACAAAAATAAAATGTTTCTTTCATTTTAGTTCTATATTAGTAAATGTAAAAATGTACATCTGGTAGCATTTCCATTAGACCTGAATCTTGACCTATCCCTAAGATTGGAGAATAAGTATTTGAGTTGAGATAAAATCTGGGTTCCTGGGAAACAGTATTTTATTTTATTTTCTGGAAAAGTTCTAGAATTATTCCCCCAAAAGGCAACTTCAAGGACAACAAGCTATTCTAAAATTTCGTTGTATTTTTTCGTTGTCTAAAATATGTAAAAATATTTTCTGGTAGTAGAGCAAAAAAAAAAATATGCCTAATTATTTTCCAAACTTGATAGTGTAAATTAAAATTATCTTATAAATTTGTACAGCTCTCAATTTTATCTTTTCCAACATTGGGGAACTTCCTTGCCCACTATTGTTTCTCTAGACTAAGTGTCCATGGACAAACATGCAATTGTACAAAAAGATATAGTTTAGATAAGAAGGGAAGACACAAGTATTATCTTCAGAAATATTATCTTCACTGAAATATAAATTAATCATTTCCCATAACAAATGAATTTGTAAAGAGACAAAAATATTTATTGAAAATAATTACTTGAATAATTATTTTGATTGATAATTTGAGGATAAACATAATTTGTATATGTTAATTTATATAATTTACTACAAATATATTTAACTTGTTCATCTCAACTTATTCATATTTGTAAATGAAGATAAAATGGTATTTATACTTACAAACTTTTTCTCTCCAAAATACTTTGTCTTATAATTGAGAATCATAATATAAACAATTTTAGTTTTCACAATGTATTTGGTAACATGAATGAATGTTCAGAAATTAGGGAAAATCATGACTGGAACAAGACTATCATATATACAGTGTAGTAAGTGAACTACTAACTGGTTCTACCCATTCAAATATTTAGACTTTCCCAACTCTTACAAGTAGTAATTGCAGATTCCCATTGCATCCGGCACCTCAAATTGTGGTGAACTTATATGCTAACCCATACTTGGCTTTTCTTATGCATTTGTACAGTAACCGTCTTTTATTTCCATCCTCTTTTGAAAGTACATTTTTCTATTTTATCCCTTTGTGAGGGTGCTTGTCCCTCTTGTATTCTGGCTTTCTTGGCTGTTTTGTTTCTTGGATGCAGCTAAGAAAAGTCTAGATTTAGTATATATTTTCCAGATTAATTTAGAAAAAATTTTTTGTAACTCTACCTTTTAAGAAGTAGGACTCTCATAATAATAATTGAAGAAGAGCAATGTAGGTATCAGGCTGATGAAGATGGTTGATGTTAATGACTTACAGCTCCTTTTGCTCTGCTTAGCATCTGAACACACTTATTTTATGGGAGGTAAATGGGAATGTGGGACCTTCCACAGTCTTTGAATGCCAAACAAAAATCCAGTATGTGCTTATTTTCTGGTAGTAGAGCAAAAGAATGTGAAAAAGGGTTGGCCCAAGAAATATGCCTAGCCATAGTACCCAATGTTGAGGAAATGACCTGTATAGTGGACCGATTTTCCTTACCTAAGGGTTCAGCAGGGATGACTTCAGGACTTGAGAATGCACAGATCTTTATATCCCTGAGAGGTCCTAGAACCAATTAGCTGCACATGTTGAGGGACAAAAATATTAATAATATAGTTACCATTAAAATAGGGGGATATTGGTGATGCCTATTAGTAGAAAAATAAGTGATCCTGTTATAGCAAAGAATTTATGGCTAAGTCCTCAAAAGCAATTGCAATGAAAACAAAAATTTACAAGTGGAATCTAATTAAACTGAAGAGCTTCTGCATAGCAAAAGAAATTATCAACAGTGTAAACAGACAACCCAGAGAAATGGGAGAAAGATATATGCATCCACAAAGATCTAAACGAGAATTTATAAGAAACTTAAAGATGTCAACAAGCAAAAAACATACAATCTTATTAAAAAGTTTGCAAGGCCAGGCATGGTGACTCAGGCCTATAATCCCAGCACTTTGGGAGGCCGGGGCAGGTGGATTCCTTGAGGTCAGGAGTTTGAGACCAGTCTAGCCAACATGGTGAAAGACTGTCTCTACTAAATATATAAAAAAATTAGCCGAGCATGGTGGTTAATACATGCCTGTAATCCTAGCTACTTGGGAGGCCAAGGCAGGGGAATTACTTAAATCAGGGAGGTGGAGGTTGCAGTGAGCCAAGATTATGCCACTGCACTCCAGCCTGGACAACAAAGCAAGACTCCCTCTGAAAAAAAAAAAGTTGGCAAAAAACATGAACAGATACTTCTCAAAGAAGACATACCAGCTACTTGGGAAGCTGAGGCAGGAGAATTGCCTGAACCCAGGAGGCAGAGGTTGCGGTGAGCTGAGATCGCGCCATTGCACTCCAGCCTGGGTCACAAGAGCGAAACTCCGCCCTAAAAAAAAAAAAAGAAAAAAGAAGACATACAACACAAAGAGCAGTGAACAAATATATAAAAAATTCTCATTATCACTAATCATCAGAGAAATGCAAATTGAAATCAAAATGAGATACCATCTCACACCAGTCAGAAGGGCTACTACAAAAAAGTCAAATAATAACAGATGTTGATGAGACTACAAGGAAAGGGAATGCTTTTACCTGTTGGTTGGAATATAAACTTGTTCAGCCACTATGGAAAGCAGTTTGGAAATATCTCTAAGAACTAAAAAGAGAATAAGCATCCAACTCAGCAATCCCATTACAGGGTATATACCCCCCAAAAAAATAAATTGTTCAAATTTGTTTTGAACAAAAGACCAAAAAGACCTATGCACTTGCATGTTCATCACAGCACTATTTAGCAGACATAACATCAACCCAGATGTCCATCAATGGAGGACTGGATAAAGAAAATGTGGTACATATACACCATAGAATACCATGCAGTCATAGAAAAGAATGAAATCACATCCTTTGCAGTAACATGGATGCACTGGAGGCCACTATCCTGAGTAAATTAACTCAGGAACATAAAACCAAATACTGCATGTTCTCACTTACAAGTGAGAGTTCAACATTGAGTACACATGGACGTAGAGATGGCAACAATAGACACTGGAGACTACAAGAGGGGGAATAAAGATGGGGAAAGGATGGAAAAGCTACCTGTTTGGCACTATGCTCACCTCCCACAAGTTCTATCTTACCCCAAACCTCAGCATCACACGGTATACCTTGTAACAGACCTACAGGTGTACCTCATGAATCTAAAATAAGTCGGAGAGAAAAAAAATTCTCCTGTGTGACTTTAGGTGGATGACTGAACTGCTCCTGAAACAGAATAAATTTGAAGCAGAGCATGAGGAATACAAATACTACAGAATGGACTAATGGCTTCTAACTATGCTGCAGAACATAAAGTAAAAGGACTGTATGCTCAAGGCTTGAATTTTTCTACTCAAGTGTTGGCTATATAACAGCATATTCAATGACTACTCCACAGTATTTTTAGTCACTTAAACTCACTGAGTTTTTCTAAGTAAGAATCTGATTCTGTTTACTCTGTTGTTGAGAGTTGCTGAATTACCATAGCTGTATTTTAATACATGTATACCTATGTGTGATCACTGCCTAACACAGAGAACTGACCAAGTAAAACAAAACTGAAAGCCTTATGCTCTAAAAACCTTCAGTATTTTCATCATTTTTCATCAATGGTTTCATCAAAACTAGATCAGGTAAATAAATATAGGTTATTGACAATTGATGAATAGGTACATACTTACCAGACACTGTTTTTACAAGATTAGCTTGAGTAGGATCGCATCAAAATTTTGCTACCATGAAAGTAGCACCATAGTCCCGGGAAAACTGCCAAAAAAAGTAAGATTCACCATTAAAAACTTGAAGGATTCAGGAACGGCAGTTTTTAATCTCTTAGTTAATTACTTTGCCCTAATTGGCCTGTTCTGATATCAGATGGTTCTTAGATTCTGGCAATGCATTATTGTAATCTGAATCAGATGGTATACTCAACTGCACTGGTTGCTGTTCTAGTTATGTTCTCTTTGCTGGAGAAAATCAGAACAGTCACTTGTACCCTGGTTTCTGGCTATTGATTATCAAATGCCTTTTCAGATTAAAATAAAATTTAATTTTACCTAACAGTTCAGAAAGTATAGCTCAATGATTTTGCCTTAGTGCCACACCTTTCTGGATATGTTCTATAGCTTATTCATAGGGACTTTGAGAAATCATGCTGATGTGCTAAGTGATAAATTGGTTTTTTAGAACTCGCTAGAGAGGAAATATGAGGTACGTATAAGTACATAGGTTACCTTTCTAAAACACCTTTTCCTAGAAGTTAAGATGTACATTTTATTATATTTAATGTCATGCCACCCCTGTGATCTACCTTTGCCTGCTTTTCTAGAGTATATCAGGATGTCTTCTCAAAAAGGCATTCTCAAAAAGAAAATATACACATCTTATGTTTCAAAGACTAAGAAAGTACTTGATGGTCTTTGAGCTTTATTGGTGACATAGCTGCATTCAGTATGTGACTTATAGCCAGTGGGGAATTGAATTTGCCAAGAGCTACACAGATGGATCTGTTTAATATCCGGATATATCCAGATAGCAATTTGAACATTATTTGTAATGCTCATCCCACTGGCCAAATGTAACATAAGTAAGAGAAAAAGAATGTTTTGCCATTGGAACAGAAGAACAAAAGAGTAGGAAGGATGATAGAAAGAAATAGAACGAGAGAGAAAGAGAGGAAACTATTTTTGGGTTGTGTGAACTAAAGGTGATTAAAAACAAAAATAATACTGTATTGTATGAAAGAATATAAGCTTTTTTTTTACTATTCCAACATAGGATAAAATTAAACTTAGCTTAAACCCACAAAGAAATGATTTCCAATAATTAAAAATTGGGTCATTCACAAGGTAAAAACTATCCCTGCTGAAGATGATAAATGACAAAGAGAAATTGTAATTAGTAACTATATGTTTGTGGCTATTTTCATAAACAAGCATTATAATATTTGTCCATGTTGCCTTTAACAGACTTCTTTCTTTTAGTATGTGATTATATATTTAGGATTTTCCCTGATCTGTTTCGCTAACTTTTTATGATAGGGTTTGTGGGTGAAGATTGTAATTTAGCTAAGAGATTACAGCTAGGTTGTGATTTTTAATAGATGAGATGTGAACATTGCCTGAAAATGGATGTAGTGACTGATGATACTTGGATTTTCAGTCTTAAACGGCTAATGTGATTATAATTATTTGAAAGAAAGAAATATTATGCTACATGGAAGCGTGCTGTTGGTTGATCCGAATGTAGTTGCAAATTGTAAGTCAGCAGAAGGCCATCTATGGGGGTTTCAGAAATAAATGTTTGGTCTATTACTGATTACTGCAAATTGGCTCACTTAGTACTAATTCCATATAACTATATTTAGTAAGTCCCTTGCAGCTTGAATTCACGTGACATAGGTTTTGCCATGCAGAAATAAAAGAGAAAGACAAGAAGGATGAAAGTAAGCACTATGAATTAGTAGGCACGATAGGGCATTATGCCTTAGTGATATTTTGTGATCTTGGATCACCTGTGGTAAAGGGACTACCATGCAGTCCTTAGGATCATGTCAGAAAGAAGCCATTAACAATAGGAATGCTTTCCTACTGCAGAGGACTGCAGTCTAGTTAGGTGTTTCTCCTAGCTGCACCGTTACTGAATGAAAAACAAACAGTTTGATTCTCTCACCCTATCGAAATTTCTAATAAATGCATAATAGACTAAATTAAGTTCATTATTGCTCAAATTAATTGTCAGAGTTGTCTGCTATTAAGATTTCCAATAAATACATTGACAAAACAGGGTACATTCCAGAAATGCAAGGATGGTTTAGTGCTATAATTGTAATGTATTTCCTTAATTTAGAGAGACAAAGGAAAAATACGCAAAGATATATTAGTTTCCTAATAGTTTCCTCAAAGCAATAAATAAATACTGTTATCTATCCAGATGCAAAAATTGAAAATAAAATTTAATTACATATTTGTCTAAGTGGACTAGATACCCATTGCAAATACGATGAAACTTAAATACTAAGAATGTAATTAAAGTCATTAAAGACAAGAATGCTTATAATCACAGGTAATATTCAACTTCCTTTGGTGGTCCTCTTCATTAACATTAAATCATTAAAAAGGTATAAACCTATCAGCATAAAAATCCTAATCTCACCATGTTTGTAGTTTGAACTTCTGAAACGTCCAGGAAAATCAACTACAACAAAAATAAAATTAGCAATAATGACCAGAAATTTGGCAAAATAAATGGCAAATGCAAGAAAACAGCTTTCTTTTTATGCCAAAAAGTAAATAACATAAAATGTAATGGGAAATACTTCATGCAGTCACAAGAATTTTAAATTAGCCAAACATCAACTAAGTGTTGGGTTTTGAATGCAGGATGTGGCAGGAGCTCAGAAAACAAAGAAACAGTCATAGTGCACTCTATATCTTTGGGATCTTAGCTCAAACCGAAGCCCAATTAATGCATTGGTTTCAGAAGGAAAAAGTGGAGACGTCGTTTGGGAGCCACGACCTCTTAGATTACACTGAGACAAAAACCAAAGTTACCTCCCGTCTGTGACTGGTGTATAGCTCCTGCTAAATTAGTAGGTGAAGTTTGGGGTTTTTGTTTCTTTCCTCTCTCCTCAAATAATGGAGAGAAAGCTCTATCACTTTCTATCATTAGATCAACTTTTCCATGGCAAGTCAATAGAGAAAGTTAACTTTTTCAATAAATGGCTTTCAAGCAATTTTACAGAAGGGAACAGAATAAAGCTCAATCTAAGTTTCATACCTTGTACTTAAAATAATTCAGAAATGAATCACACATACAAATGAAAACTTAAAACTAAAATAAAATAGAAGAAGTTGGATTTAAAGCTAGGCAAAGAGTTCTTAGACTTGTGAAAAATTGTGTTATGAAGATAGAAAATAAGGAAGTAATGAGTTGCAGATATTTCACCAAAAAAGATATATTAATGACAAAGAAACCTGTGGAAAGATGTTCAAAATAATTACCAATTAAGGAAATGTAAATAAAATTTAAAATAAGATATCATGACAGAGTAACTGAAATGAACAATAGTATTAACACATAATGGTGGTAAGGAGAGGGGGAAACTGGATTATTCATACGTTGCTGGTGGAGATATGCAATGATACAACCCCTCTGGAATACAACACAGTGGATCTTTATAAAATTAAACATTCAATGACCACATAGCAGCATTGCTGGGTGTTTACCCCAGAGAAAGACTGACTTATGTTCACATAATAACGTATATATCAATATTTATATCATATTTATAGTATTCAAAACTGAAATTAATCCGGATGTTCTTCAGCAAGTGAATAAATTGATACAACCATGTTATGGGCTACATCTCAGCATTCTCATGGAAGACACTGTTAATACGTACAACAATCTGAATGAGTCTGAAGCAGAGTAGGGAGCATAAGTCAGTCTTGCCATTTTTAATTCCATTTATGTAACAATTTTCAAAGGACAATACTATATAAATGAGTGAAATGCTAGTTGTTGCCAGGGCAAAAGGAGGATTGGGAACAGGAGGCAAATGAATATAGCTATGAAAAAGTAACACAAGGAATCTTTGCGGTGAGGATGTTTTCAAAATATGGAAATATATGGAATAATATAATTTGCTTTACTTTAATGAAAAATATTATTTGGAATGAATATTATAAGATTACCAAATTGTTTGGGAAAAATACTGTGCATGATATTTGTTTTGAGACTCAAGTATTTATTCAAGTAATGCTTAAATTGTTCTTTCATTGTTGGATATTCTGCTTGAAATTGTGTGATACTGAATGTGTGCTAAATTTAGTAATTTAGAGGGAACTTGCTTACAAACATTAATTTAAAAAATTTATGAGTTGAAATATGAAAATGTCATGATTTATGCCAGTTTAAATTCAAGCAAAGTAATTTTTAACTGTTACAAATGCCAATAACATTAATTTCACGATCCAGGTGAGTCACTTAAACCTGAGTTTCTATTGTTCAACTTCAAAAAAATGAAATTAGGCTCAATAATATCAAATTTTCCCCCATGAATACGTGGTCCACCCACTGTTAGGCTTCATTTAATTATTTAAAAATATTTAACAACCAGATTATATGATAGGCAGTGAAGGTAAATATTGACCTAAACAGAATCTTTAGCTGCCATTATGGCAAGAGTACCTACTTTAAAATATGATCACTTGGTTTGACATATAAATTCAAGTTGAGATAAATGCAGGTAGGGGCTACCCAGGCTGGTAGGCTGGGACTGGTTCCAGTCCATGCCCTATTATGAACTGGGCTGCACAGAAGGAGGTGAGCAGCAGGAACAAGGATTACTGCCTGAGCTCTGCCTTCTGTCAGATCAGTGGTGGCATTAGATTCTCATAGGAGCACACACTACTATGAATCCCACATGCCTGATAATCTGAGGTGGAAGAGCTTCATCTTGAAATCATCCCACACACTCACCATCCATGAAAAAATTGTCTTCCACAAAACCAGTCCCTGGTGCCAAAAAGTTTGGGGACTGCTGTGGTAGGGTATTGGATTACAGAAAGCAAAAATAGACCATTACAAGCACTGAGTGGAGGAGGAAATGGAGAGGAAAGAAGGAAAAAATGGTTTATAGAAAATGGCTTATAGAAAAGTGGTTTATAGAACAAAATAAAAGTAGGCTAGTAACAATGGAAGCTTAATATCCATTGAGAACTAGGCAAGGGAAAAGCTGGAATGGCAGACCCTATTCACTTTATGGATCTAGTTACGGTGTTCGTGAAGCATTCAAAGAGCAATAAAAATTTATGAACAGATTTTAAGCAGGAAATGTATGTATTTATTTTTTGTAAAGTTACTCCAATTGCTTGTGGAAAGTGCATTGTAATAGCTGTAAGGCAGAATTGAAAACGTGATGGCTAAGTGAGTTTATTTTGCAGTAGTTTAGGAGATAAGTTAGATTATCTGATAAAGTAGTTAGTAAAAGAGAATAGCAGGAGATTGGCTAAATCAATAAGTGTTTTGAGTTAGAATTGCTATCTGTTAATTTTGTGAAAGTAAAGCACCAGAAAAAAAATGACTACTGATGTATGATATGATCAACTAAGTGTATGGAGATGTTTTAAAATTGATTTTGAAACAATGGAGGAAGAATTCAGAGGAAATAAATACTTTTATTTTGGGCATGTTAAGATATTTATATGGGGATCAGAAAGTTAAGGAAAGTTGGTGATAACATGGCTGTAGCAAATATTAAATTAAAAAGAAATATTTAAACATATAGAAGAATGTTATTTGATAACATATAATACTTTAGATTAATCTTGATTCACATGGGGCAAATGACTACCTAGATTAGTAATCTATAATATAAGAAATGTTAGAGTATTGTTATAGCAATGGATTGAAAATTCAAAGTAGAATAATGCCTGAACTTCATTTGTCAACTATTCATTGCCTTATTTACTAGGGCTGGCTATTAAGTTTCTATTAGATTTAATATTACCAGAATGATCATTTTGAGAATTAGGTAAAAATGGTAAGTACTTTTTTGAGGTATGTACAAGTTTGAAATAGAACTTAATGATTTTTATCCACAATTTATTGTAGCATGTGCCATGAAATTGTGTAGGAAAAAAAAATCATTTATTGACTACCTTTTCTTATCCCTCATGAAAATATGTATTTATATAAAGATGCTCATGTTTGAGATATGTATCAAAATTGTGCTATGGGAGAAAGAAGTTTAGGTGAGAAATGAAAGACCGTAATATTTTCTTTTAAGCATATGTGAAGACTGATTTTTATTTTTATGGGCATCATTTTTATAGGTATTTCCTCTAATTGTGGAAAAGCTGTGCAAAAATTTAATTATATTTATCTAAAATGTATAAAAATACATGAATTTTATAATAAGCTCAAAAGATAAATGAATTCATATTTTGGATTCATGAAGAATTTGCATGTCAGAAACTAGGTGGGTTGTTCAATATCACATAAAAATACATGGCAGAATAGGGAATCAGAGCTAACTTGTCAGATTCTGAAACTCATGCTCTTTCCACTATTCAATTATATTTCATAATTTAAGGAATTAGTAATAACAACAATACTTCATTCTAAACTTTTTTGGAGATTGGATGAAATTTTTAATTTCTTCAAAGAAAAAGATTCTTGTAGTGAGTGTTATTACTAAATGTTTAGGAAACAAAATATAACATTTTTTAAATTGTTAAGTGGTATCCATCTATATTTTGTTTACTTTAATATCTTTTAAGATTAACATTTTTTTGTTTCCTTTTTTACACATCACATATTTTTAGAATGTCTTTTACATAGCAGTCACTGTACCACATATTAGATTTTGCTAACTTATTTATATTAGGTTTATGCAGTTAATGTATTTCAAAACTCACTTCACCTTTGACAAATATTCAAAAATAATAGTTTGATACATTCTAGATTTTGTAATTGTTATGCCATATAACTATTATCCATTTTTGAAAGCTACATAAGCAATTTTACTACATGGAAAGTAATTCACAAGGCAAAGTGCTATTAAACATAGTTAAAATATTTTGAGGGGCAATAAATAACCTGGAGCATGGTCACTACTAAATAAGTTAATAGCAGTTTTTTTGTAATATAAGAAATTTCCTTTTAAGTCAATAGAAAACTCAATGACAGATTTTATTATACTCCTTTTAATAGTTTATTAGTATATTTCTTTTAAATTACAAACATTTCCATAACTAAAAAATTTCACTTTATCATAATACAGTTTCCTTAATATTGCAATTTCTACCATTTTGCTCTAACTGCATGAGATTCCTATTAGGGATAGAAGTGGTGATATCTATTAAGAAAGAACAATATACAAATAATGGAGTTATCCAAGTTATTTTAATCAGTTATTTTTTTATTTTATTTTATTTTATTTTTTTTTTGAGACGGAGTTTCGCTCTTGTTACCCAGGCTGGAGTGCAATGGCGCAATTCTCGGCTCACCGCAACCTCCACCTCCTGGGTTCAGGCAATTCTCCCGCCTCAGCTTCCCATGTAGCTGGGATTACAGGCATGCGCCACCATGCCCAGCTAATTTTTTGTATCTTTAGTAGAGACGGGGTTCCACTATTTTGACCAGAATGGTCTCGATCTCATGACCTCATGATCCACCCGTCTCGGCCTCCCAAAGTGCTGGGATTACAGGCTTGAGCCACCGTGCCCGGCCTTTAATCAGTTATTTTAAAAACTGAACTAAATGTAAGTACCCTAGAATCTTAAGTATATGTTTGAGAAAATTGGCTATATTGATGAATGCATAGACTCCAGCTGACTTCCATTGCAGAGAGCATGCCTGTTGCTTTCACATGATGCATTTGAGATGGTGGTCAGGGTTGGCTTCACAGGTGTGAGATCAGTGCAGTGGCACAGAACTCTATCCCCACAAGGAGAATTGAATATTCAGTGTTTTCTGTCTAGTAGTTCTTTCTAATTTTATCTCTGAATTTCTATTTTGTGAATAAACTCTGATAGAACAAGGTTGCATGCATGGATGGCTTGGCTCATACATGATCCAGACTCCTGTCTCTCCCTGACTGTGCAGGATAGATTCTGTTTCTTCCTGAGTCTTGGTGGCACAGAACTCTCCTGGCCTCCCACATTCCTCTGCCTGCCCATCTTCATCATGGCTACCCTTCACTGGAGTGAACTCCAGGTTGAAGGAGGAAGAGGTACAGGAGCAAGGGGGACAGGATATAGGTAGGCCCACATTCTTTCATCTCTAGGACACAAGTGCAGGCCCATGGAAGATGGGGATATGGTGCACAGAGCCAGTGACATGCTGTGGTAGGCTCCTCCAGCATCCATCCTCACTCTAGCCTGGCTGTGCCAAAGGCTGTAGGTGGATAACTCAGTGGGGCACCTCTCTCACTCAGCCTCCCTCACTCTGACCCAGGTACTAAGTGTATACAAATTATATAAAAATACAAGACCTAAAACAGATTTACAAGAAAAAAACAAACTCATTCAAAAGTGAGCAAAGGGCATGAACAGACACTTTTCAAAAGAAGACATGTATGAGGCCTACAAACATAAAAAAATGCTCATCATCACCGGTCATTAGAGAAATGCAAATCGAAATCACATTGAGATACCATCTCACGCCAATTAGAATGGCGATCATTAAAAAATCTAGAGACAACAGATGCTGGAGAGGATATGAAGAAATAGGAACACTTTCACACTGTTGGTGGCAGTGTAAATTAGTTCAACTATTGTGGAAGACAGTGTGGCAATTCCTCAAGGCCTTAGAAATAGAAATTCCATTTGACCCAGCAATCCCATTACTGGGTATATATCCAAAGGATTATAAATTGTTCTATCCTAAAGACACATGTGTATGTATGTTCATTGCAGCACTGTTTACAATAGCAAAGACCTGGAGCCAATCCAAATGCCCACCAATGATAGAATACACAAGGAAAATATGGCACATATACACCATGAAATACTATGCAGCCATAAAAAACGATAAGTTTGTGTCCTTTGCAGGGACATGGATGAATCTGGAAACCATCATTCTCAGCAAACTGACGCAAGAACAGAAAACCAAATACCACATGTTCTCACTTACAGGTGGGTGTTGAACAATGAGAACATATGAATGCAGGGAGAGGAACATCACACACTGGGGTCTGTTGGGGGGAATAGGGAAGGAACAGTGGGTGGTGGGGAGGTTGGGGAGGAATAACATGGGGAGAAATGCCAGATATAGGTTATGGGGGAATGGAGACAGCAAACCACATTGTCATGCATGTACCTATGCAACAACTCTGCATGATGTGCACATGTACCCCAGAACCTACTATTCACTGGTCATATATATAAATATATATATATATATATATATATATATATATATATATATATATATGTGTGTGTGTGTGTGTGTGTGTGTGTGTGTGTGTATACATATATACACATATATATATAGCTGTTAATTTATATATAATATATATAAATATATATGAATATATATACACATATGTATATATTGCTATCTCTTCATATATATACATGTATGTAAGTAGTGAATATGGTGACAGGGAAGAAATGAAAACTGCTGTAGTCTGCTCAGTCTGTTATAACAAAATACCATAGACTGAGTAACTTAAACAACGGATATTTATTTCTTACAGTTTTGAAGACTGGGAAGTCCAAGGTCAAGGTTTTGGTAGATTTTGTTTCTGGTAAGGGCTTTCTTTCTGACTTGTAGATGACTTCCTTCTTTCTGTGACCTCACGTGATAAAGAGAGAGAGAGAGAGGCAGGTGAGGGTGGGTAGATTGAAATTGAATGAGACAACATACAAGCACTCTGGTTTCTTCCTCTGCTTAGAAGGGCACTAATTCCATCATGTAGTCCCCACTCTCATGACTTCATACATATCTAATTACTTGCCAGGAGTCCCAACTCCAAATCCATCCCAGTGGTGATTGTGCTTCAACATGGGAGTTAGAAGATGGCATGGGCAAATATATGCCCCACGACACAAAGATAATAGTGTTCAATACACCACAGACTTTTGAACAGATATTCTGACAGATAGAAAACCTTGTTCAGACAGGAACACAGCCGAGTATGCAAGAAACTCTATCCCTTGTTGCAGGATTTGAAGGTGGGGGTTGCAGGCCTTGAACCAAGAAATGCAGTGGCTTCTGAATGATGAGAACAGCCTTCAGGTGACAGCCAGCAGGGAATCTTAATTAACAAGGAATTGGAGTCTTCCTTAGAAACTCCAGGAATTAGGCTGCCAACACTTTGATGGCATTGATTTTAGCTCACTGGTGCCCTGGTTGGATTTTCATCTAGATGTAACAAATTTGTGCTTCTATAAACCGCTAAGTTGGTGGTAATTTTTATGGTAGCCATAGAAGAATAATGCATATATCCACAGAAAAGGTAAAATATGGTAAAATAAGCAGAAAATTTAACAATAAAATGTGCTGGTACTCTTCAAGTAAGAAAATATTGTGGAAAGAATTTCATTCATCAAATAAATACTGGTCATTGGGGAGCAAGAGAAGTCACACAAGATAAGTACTTGGAACAAATATATAAAGCAGGGTGTGTGTTTGTCTATGTGTGTGTGTCTGTGTGTATTACTAGAATTTAATAAGAGAAAGCTAAAGTAATGAATGAAATATGCTATATCAGATGTGCAATATAAAGCTTTGTTAGTCCACATTCACTAAGAAGGAAATACCAAGATGGGATGAAGAGTGTAAAAAAAAATCTGTAA
Organism: Callimico goeldii; assembly: GCA_963573925.1. Taxonomy (NCBI): domain Eukaryota; kingdom Metazoa; phylum Chordata; class Mammalia; order Primates; family Cebidae; genus Callimico; species Callimico goeldii. The sequence goes on from CAUYOR010044173.1 coordinate 34,077, forward strand.
GAAAGAAAATAGGAGTCAAAGGAGACTGAAAATGCAAATGCAGTCAGAACTTGAAGCAAAGTTGATCCCGAGTAAAGGACAGAGGGAGAGAATGCTTGGTGAAATCATCTTGCACTGAGGAAGGCCTTCAGGAAGTCTACAAGCCCAATCTGGGTGTCAAGAATCACATGGGTCATAGGAATGGGGCAAATGTATTGATGAGAATTTCAGAGCACAGCTGATGGGATCCTTGGTCAGTTAACCTTCCTTGCAGTTGGAGGTCTGCAAGGGACATTCTCTTGGTCTCAATAAGAAAAATGGGGATATAGAGAACAATTGAAGTATTTAAAATCTTTTAATAAAAAAATTCCCTACCCCAATAAAAAATGAAATTTTACAATGCCAAAGACAATGTAAAGGATCTACTGCCAGAGATCAAAAAGGAGGAAGCAAAATAAATGTGAAGCAGGTTTGCATCCAAAATTCATTAGCAAGAACAGACAGGAGGAAAATCTGGAACAATTATTTAAAAATTATGAATAAAAATGTCTGAGAAACTAGATAATAAAATTCAGACAAATAATTAAATTTGACAATATCAAGAAAATTTCTGAAAAAAATGGAATTTTCACTCTACCTTTCATTGTGTAGAAAAATTAACTCAAGATGAATTAAAGATTTAAATGTAAGACATTAAACTGTAAGAATCCTAGGACACCTAGGAAACACCATTCTGCCTATCATCCTTGGGAAATGATTTATTACCAAGTCCTCAAAAGTAATTGCAACAAAAACAAAAAATGACAAGTGGGACCTAATTAAGCTAAAGAGCTTCTAGGAAACATCATTCTGTCTATCATTCTTGGGAAAGAATTTATGACCAAGTACTCAAAAGCAATTGCAACAGAAGCAAAAATTGACAAGTGGGACCAAATTAAACCAAAGATCTTCTGCACAGAAAAAAATATACAGAGTAAATAAACAGCCTACAGAAATGACAGAAAATATTCCCAAACTATGCATCTGACAAATTTAACAAAGGTTTAGTATGCAGATTATACAGGGAACTTAAAAATTCAACAAGCAAAAATAATCTCATTAAAAATGGGCAAAAGACATGAACAGACGCTTATCAAAAGAAGACATAAAAGTCGCCAATAAACCTTAAAATAAATTTTTGGCATCACTAATCATAAGAGAAATGCAAATCAAAACGACAATGAGATAACATCTCACACCAGTCAGAATACCTATTATTAAAAAGTCAAAAAACAACAGATTTTGGCAAGGGTACAAACTGAAGAGAAAGCTTATACACTGTTGGTGGGTGATGTAAATTAGGTTAGCCACTATGGAAAGAAATTTGGAGATTTCTGAAAAAGCTCAAAATGTAACTACCATTTGATCAACAATCCCATTACTGGGTATATATATCCAACAGAGAACAAATAATTCTACCAGTAAGACATATGCACTTGTATTTTCATTGCAACACTTTTCACAATTGCAAAACCATAGAATCAATCTGGTTGCCTATCAACAATGCGTTTGATAAAGAAAATGTGGCATATACGTCAAGGAATACAAGCAACCATAAAATAAATGAATTCCTGTTTTTTGTAGCAACATGGATGCAGCTGGAGATCATTAACTTAAGTGAATCGATACAGGAACAGAAATGCAGATAGCAAATGTTCTCAATTAAATAGGAGCTAAATGTTGGGCATGACATCTCATGAACATAGAGGTGTCAACAGCAGATACTGGAGACTACTAGAGGGCAAAGGGAAGGTGGGAGAAAGGGTTGAAAACCTACCTGTTGGGTACTGTGCACAATACCTGTTGATGGAAGCATTTGTACTCAAACCTCAGCATGAGACAATATAGCCATGTAACAAACTTGCACATGTACACCCTAAATCTACAATAAAAGTTGAAGTGTTTTTAAAAACTAATAATTAAAACATATGGAAAAATAGTTTCAGAAAATTAATAATACTTAAAATGTACCCTTTTCTGTGTCCACAAGTTAGAGTTAAGGAATTCTTTAAGTTTCTTTAATTAGTTAATTTCTCCTGATAACACACATAAAACATTGTATTAAAATTCTTGAAGGTAATGCTATGAAAATATAATGTGTATTTATGTACTTATACTATATTTTTACACATAAATATTTTAAATGTTCATGTGCTAGTATCCACCAGTTGTTTCCCTTTATAACAAAAGGATTTGGTGATCAGGCTTTAGGACCTGGAAAATTATTATTTTTTTAATTATAAAAATGCTGTCTACCTTTTGATTAGGTAATGTTATAGATTTATTCATTTTATTCGGAGATATTCTTAAGCATACCAAACATTAGTAAATAATATGAGTAATGATGTTATCTACCATCCCACTTGATTAGATTTTAAATATTATAACATTTTATTCATTACATTTTTAGTAAGAGAATGTTCTAAATATATTTGAAGCCCTAAGTATTCTTGCCTATTCCTCTGCAGGTATTGCTATCCTGAATGTGGGGTCTACCATCTCCATTTTAACAATTAACTACCTATATCGTTATAAATTTGAATTCATTGAGTTCTAGCAAAACTTTCTGTCTTCATTATTACATTGTATGATGGCATATACATTACTGGATATTCTTCCATTCGTGCTGATTAGTATGATTATGCCATCTTCTACTGATGAACATTTAGAGTGTCTCAGTTGTTTGGGTTATTGAAAACACTACTGCAATAAACTGTCTCACAATTGGATTTCCTCTTTTGTCACATATGGAAAAGTATCTTTTTTAAGTGTAATAAAAGAGATGAAATTACAAACCAGATGACGTGCATGTCTTCACATTTAGTACATGTTGGAAAAGTGTTCTTCAAAGAGTTTGTAGCATTTACACTCCCACCAGCAAGTACAAGGCTCATTTTCCAGTACATCACTTGATTTTGCCACTTACCTTAAAGATTGGTGTATTCAAAAGTCAAATTTTATTAGTAGAATTTTTCCTTTCTCAGGAAAGTGAAGTAGATTGTATTTGTTTTCTATTTTTCTTATTTATATTCTATACCCTATTAATGCATAACTTATGTTCAAGCATTCTCATAACATTTTTTTTACAGAAAGATAGATGGATGGATAGATAGATGATAGATACATATTTTATTATGTATGCCTATGTCATATTGTTTATATGAATCGCAATTTTTATCTACCAATACATTTCTTGTCTTTTGGCCTTATTCATGTTACCTCTGTTGAATAGAAGTTTTATAAAAATGTAAATAAATACGTATTTTAAAAAAATGTTTTACTTTTTTTTTAGCTTTTTGCAGTTTGTTTATAGGGAAGAAATGCATAATATTAAAAGAAAAGTGGATCGCCTGCTTCTTATTTAGGCCAGAGAGAGCAGGTGACTTTTTTTGAGAAAGGCAGTATCAGATTTTGTCAGAGCAAAGATGTGTGTTAACTGTGGCCCCATGAGGATTAAGCAGGAAACTGAAGTAGGTGCACCTTAAAAAAGTCATCCTGTTTGCGAGAGGTATTGCCTACATCAATAAAATTGTGAGAGGTCACACTAGTGAAAGTTCTCTGAAGAAACTATAGAAAACATATCACAAAAGAAAAAAAAAGCATTAGTATTTGGAATATGCCATAACTAGAAAACAACAGTGCATCTGGTAGTTATGTCTCCTGCTTCTCTGTCCTCTTGTCCCAAATATAGTAAAGTCCCAACCAACAGCTAGGATAGAGGATGAGATTGAGTAAGAAAAAGAAAAAACCCACCAAGTTCCTCCTTTCCATTGTGATTTTTCTATCTACTTATAGCCTTGAATTTCACTTATGCAAAGTTTGTAATTTTTGTATCTCTTTACTTCTATTATTAATGCAATAGAATATTTTTTTCTACTGACTGACAAACCAGATCTTTTATCCTGTGTAAAAAAAAAAGCAAGCTGAGAGACTAAATAAATGATAGGACAATTTTGGGAAAGAATTAAGTGACTTTGTGCTGCTCCCTATGTAATTTAGTTCATTCAATAAACTGTTCTATGTGCAGGAGCCAAGTAGGCCACAGAGAGTGTCACGGTCCTTCTGTTCCAAGCAGAAGGTTACCAGCATGTTTCATGGAGTTCTTTTAACTCCCTCAGGGTGGAGTTCCCTTGGGAATGATGGTGTTATTTGAAGACACTCTGTATCCTGCTAATTAAAACACTTACTTTTAAAAACAGATGTTCCAAATTTCACTATTCCTCCTAATAGGAACTGATCATGAAATATGTGAAAAATGAACTTTTCACATAAGCTATACGATATTTGATACTCTTTGATTAGTTTTTGCCTGGATATAATGAATAAAATAATTTGTTAGTATAAGTTTATTTAGATTGTCACTTTCTAATTGAAAACAAATTAAGAATGCTAATTTTAGGTTTTGCTGCATGGAATTATTTTAAAATAGATTCATATAATAAGAAATGATTTTATGTCACTTTTTTTCTGTGAATACCCACAGGTATCTTTGATCCCTCACAGAACTTATTTGTTGTTCAGATGCCTTAATAAATACTTTTAGAATAAATAATAGGAGTTTCTGAGGCAAACCACAATATCAACTCATTTTTGAGACAGTATGAAACACTTTTTATCACCCCATTGATTAATGATTGTTTTTGCCATTTCTGGAAAAAAGAAACTCACAAATCTTTAGAGGAATCTCACACCTACAACAGAAATGCTTGTGTTGCAAATATTATTGTTATTATTTTTGTTTTTAAGAAAAAATTAAAGAAAGAAGTTTATTTGGCTCACAGTTTTCTGCAGGCTGTATAAGAAGGATAGTGCCAACATCTGCTTCTGGTGAGGCCTCAGGTAGCTTACAATCATGGCAGCAGATAAAGAGAAGAACAGGCATGTCATACAGTGAGAAAGAGAGTAAGAGAACTATTTCTGATATGGTTATTTTTACTTATTTCTCAGATGTTCTGTGCACAACAAAGACAAACTCTGAATGTTTTCTCTGAGATAGGTGACACAATATTGTTGATGACAGGGTAATGGCTACATGTTAAGAATTTCACAAATAAGAGCTGTAGTTATATCCACCAAGTAGAAAGCTGTCCATATTCTCCCCATATTGGCTTTCTAAATCATGTACATGTGAGTGGATGTGGAATGATGACAACCAGAGTTAGGCAGAGAGTCCATCTGCTGCAGAATTTGCCTTGAACTTTTCTATTGATCAATATCTTAGGTCACAAGTTTTCTGAGTTACTGAGCATCAATATGTCTCTTTTCATCTGTTGTTATTGCTTCTCATCTACTAACTCCCTGGTTTTTATGATATATCAGACCTCACTTTAGGGTTTCAACACCATTCAAGACAGCCATCAGAACTTTCAGGCCTGGTGTATAATTAGAACATATGTAAAAGAAAACATACTATATTGTTAAGTATGCACACATACACACACACAAACACAAACACACATATCACACACATTTTCCTTTGCTAATACTGATTTCCCAATATCATGATTAATATGGAAAATGGCCGTGCCATGATTTTTCCATATGCCATACTATAAAAGTCTTTACATGACAAAAATCAAACAAAAACCCCGGAATACCCGTAGTTCAAGGAAGAAGTGATGAAAGCAATTATTAAAATAAGAAGTAAGAAATGTCTGTGATCTTGCAAATTTATAATAATTACCTTATTCAATTAATAATACTGGTAGTATAAGATAACATTTATTGAAAACTACTGTGCAATGAATATTTTAATTTTTACGACATCAAAATTGGAAATAAATTCTATATCTAAAAAATAAGAGAAGTAAATATGACCCTGTGAAATTATACCCAGCCCCTATATAGTATAAATTGAATCTACCTATAGAAAAATGTCCGCAATTATATTAACAAAGAATACTATTTAAAGGCACATTACTATGATATACATTTGGTGAGAAAAAAAATTGTCTCTCCCATGGTATTTTTTCTTCTCTGGTCTCTCATGAGATACCTGAAAGGATTTGTAAGCCAAATATTTAGTAATCAGTTTCTGCACTCAAACATTTAGAAATCAATTTCACTTTTTATTGTCCTTTATTTCATTTTGATTAATCTAACATTTAATTTCATAAAATAAATTTAATAATCATGTAATTGAGCACAGGAATGAAAGATAAGTTGACACACAACTCTAAGGACCAAGATAAATGAAACATACTCCATTATTTATTTCAAATATTTTTAGATTTGTTTAACTATTTCAAGCATGTGCATATGCAATTAATCATACATTTTGCTGGATAAACATAATTTATTTGGAAAAACAAATGGCCCAAGTGATTATTTATTCTTTTCAAGGAGTACATTCTACATTCTACAAAGTATATTTAAACTTCTGGTGTAGAATAAGGAGATCCCACATGAAAAACATGTGAACTAGAATTCATTTATTCTGACTATGATCAAATGTATATTGCTCTGTGGCGGGCTACTCAATTGCATCTCCAGAAAAGCAAGCATTGGCATTTGTTTTTTAGCATAAAATGCAATGGAAGCTAGAGGTAGGGGAAATGTACATATGATAAATATGTCATGTGCAGTAAAATTTTTGGACAAGAATTATTGATATACCTGATGCAAAGTAGTGTAAATCAGAAAACTCTGGTGAGAGTAACTTTATCAAAATTACACTTATTGTGCATAGGTTTGTGGTCATAACATGTCTTCCTCTGCTCTAGGTGTCATATTTATATCAAAGATAAGAAGTAGGGGGAAGTGTAGCAAGATCATATGTTCTGCTGAAATCTATTCCTTTTGTAATGCAACAAAAACTTCTTCAAAGCTCTTTCATGAACTGATTAGAATGTGATGGCCTGCTTAGAAGCAAGGGATCAAAGAAAAGTGAAAGTTTAAGTCAAGACTGAGCTAGGCAGTCAAGACTCATTACTGGGGAATGGGCAAAATAGAGTAGCACGCCATTGAACACGTGTATTGTACATGTGTGTGCGTGTTTATGAGTGCAATTCAGAAAGGAAAAATATATTTTTGCATCATATATCTAACCTACATACATCTACTTTAGCGTTATGTTTGAGAAGAAAGTCCTGCTAAAATAGAATGTGGTAAATTTATATACTATAGTTATATGAAATTGTACGTAAGGCCTCACTTAACCTTGGGGATAGTTTTTGGAAACTATGACTTTATGTGAAATAATGTACAGAAGGTCCTAGATTAAATTTATTTCTTTCAATATTATTTTTATAATATTGCTGAGAAAAACAATTGCTTTGTTACACATCATTTCATTTAAAGTCAATTTCCAACAAACTATAGCTGATTTAACTTAGAACATACTAAATGTATATATAAGACACATTTTTATAAAACCTTATAAACCATACTATAATTTATAAAATGTGAGAACACATGGACACAGGGAGGGGAGTACTGAACACTGGGGTCTATTGGGGGGAAAAGGGGAGGGCCAGCGGGGAGGGGGAGCCAGGGAGGGATAGCCTGGGGATAAATGCCAAATATGGGTGATGGGGTGGAAGGAAGCGAAACACACTGCCATGTGTGTACCTATGCATCTGTCTTGCATGTTCTGCACATGTACCCCAAAACCTAAAATGCAATAAAAAATTAAAAAAAAAAAACAAGAATAGCTAATGGATGCTGGGCTTAATATGTAGGTGATGGGATGATCTCTGCAGCCAATCACCATGGCACATGTTTACCTATGTAAAAAACGTGCACATCCTGCACATATATCCCTGGATTTAAAAGTTAAAGAAAAAAATTAATGAATAAGAAATTAAACGGATCCAAATAGCAAAAGAAGTCAAATTATCTGTTCACTTACTACGTGACCCTAAACTTAAAAGATTCTAAAGATTCCTCCAGAAGTCTCCTGGTCCTGATAAATAAATATCAGTAAAGTTTCGGGATACAGAAATCAATGTACAAAAATCAGTATCATGTCTATACTCCAACAGCACTCAAGCTGAAAACCAAATCAAGAACTCAATCCCATTTACAACTGTCACAAAAATAAAATACCTAGGAATACATTAACCAAGGAGACAGATCTCTACAAGGAGAACTACAAAACACTAATGAAAGTAATCACAGATGACACAAATAAATGAAAAACATTCAATGCTAATTCAAAGATCTGTATCATCAAAATGACAATGTTCCCCAAAATGATCTACAGATTGAGCACAATTTCAATCAAATTACCAACATCATTTTACACAGAATTAGAAGAAAATAACTGAAAAATTATTTTTAAAACCAAAAACAGACCTGAATAGTCAAAGTAATACAAAGCAAAAAGAACAAACTTAGTAGCATCACATCACCTGAATTCAAACTACATAAGGCTATAGTAATAAAACCGCATGGCAATGGTACAAAGATAGACACATAGATTAATCAAACATTATAGAAAACCCAGAAATAAAGCCACGTACCTACAATCAACTGATCTCTGACAAAGTTGAGAATAGTAAACAATGGAAAGAGGACACCCTATTCAATAAATGGTGCTAGTAAAACTGGCTAGCCCTATGAAGAAGAATGATACTGAATAGATCTCTCTCACCACATACAAAAGTTAACTCAACATGAATTAAAAATTAAATGTAAGATCTGAAACTATAGCAATCCTAGAAGAAAACATAGAAAAGGCCCAGCACAGTGACTCACAACTGAAATGTCAGCACATAGGATGGCCAAGACAAAGAGGACTACTTGAGGTCAGGAGCTCAAGACCAGCCTGGGCAACATAGTGAAATGAATAATGGGGGAAAAAAATGAAAAACAAAACAAAAAAACAGCTGGTGTGATGCTGTTCATCTGTAGTTCAAGAAACTCTGAAAGCTGAGACAGAAGAATCACTTGAGCCCAGGAGCTCAAGGCTGCAATGAGTGATGGTTGCAACACTGTACTCAAGCCTGGAAGTCAGAGAAAGACCTTGTTCACCAAAATTTTTTTTTAAAAGTAGAGGAAGAAAGGAAAAGGGAGGGGAGGGAGATGGGGAGATGAGAGGAAGGGTGACAAGTAGAGGGGAGGGGAAGGGAGGGGAGGAAAGAACTTCTACACACTGGTGTAGGAGAATAATTATAATATTATAACTAAGACCTCAAAAGCAAATAATGAAAAAAAAACAGACAAATGGAGTTTAATTAAACTAAATAGCTTCTACACAACAAAAGAAACAAGAGTCAACACACGATCTCAGGGCGGATCCAAGATGGCTGAATAGGAACAGCTCTGGACTGCACTTCCCAGTGACAACAACATGGAGGGCGAGTGATCACTGCATTTCCAAACAACTTACTACTACCCACAGACCAGGAGATTCCTGGGCTGAAAAGCACCACAAGTTTCCAGCACTGCTGTTTCATCTGGCACAGCAGGTTTCTGCACAAACACACAAATCTGGGTGGCCACTTCAACTGGTACCTGGAATGACTGGGAGAAAGAGCTGACCTTTCGACTAAAAAAAAAGATTGACACAGGGAGCCAGGTGATGTGGCTTGGCGGATCCCATTAAAACAAAGACCAGCACTCTGAAACACTCTGGATTGAGAGTTTCCCAACAAGTGCAGCTGGACCCGGGACGGTCCACCTCTATGGGAGGAAGGATATCCAACATTACCAACGCAGTCTGCCACTACTGAGGCAGTCCACCACTACCGAGGCAATCTGTCATTACTAAGGCAGTGCTAACTATACTTCTGTAAACAAAACTGCAAGGAAATGCACATAGCAGCTGAGCAGAGCCCACTGTAGCTCAGCAATGCCTCTGCTGGCAGACTGTGACTAGGCTACCTCCTTGCTGGGCAGGGTATCTCTGAAAAAAGGCAGCAGCATGTCAGGAAGTTATAAATAAAGCCCCACCTTCCCAGGACAGAGCACCTGGGAAAAAGCAGTTATGAGTTCTGCTGCAGCAGACTTAAACATGCCTGCCCAGCAGCTCTGAACAGAACAATGGAGCTCACACCTCAGCACTTGAGCTCCTATAAGGAACAGACTGTCTCGTCAAGCAGCTCCCCAACCCCTGTATATCCAAAAAGACACCTCATAAAACAGAGCACAGGCTGACATCTGGCAGTTATCCTCCTGGGAAAAAGATAATAGAAGAAGAAACTGGCAGCAACCCTTACTGTTCTGCAGTCAATGCAGGTGATCCCCAGGCAAGCAGGATCTGAAGTGAACCTCCAGGAGTCCTACAGCAACAAGGCCTGACTGTTAAAAGGAAAACTAAAAAACAGAAATAAATAACTTCAGCATCAACACAAAGGATGTCCACTCAGAGACCCCATCTGAAAATCACCAAATAAAAAGACCACAGATAGATAAATCCACAAAGATGGGAAGAAACCAGCACAAAAAGGATGAAAAAAACCCAAACCAGAATGCCTCTCCTCCAAGGGATAACAACTCCACAAGGAAAGAGACCTGAATGAAGATTGAATGTGATGAATTGACAGATACAGGCTTCAGAAGGTGGGTAATAACAAACTTCTCTGAGCTAAAAGAACATGTTCTAACCCAATGAAAAGAAACTAAGAACCTTGAAAAAAGGTTTGACGCAATACTAATAGAATAAAAAGCTTAGAAAAGAATATAAATGACTTGATGGAGCTGAAAAACACAACACGAGAACTTCGTCAAGTATACACAAGTTTCAATAGCCAAATCGACGAAGCAGAAGAAAGGATATCAGAGATGGAAGATTAACTCAATGAAATAAAACAAGAAGGAAAGATTAGAAAAAAAAGAGTGAAAAGAAACAAAGCCTCCAAGAAATATGGGATTATGTGAAAATATCTAATCTGTGTTTGATAGGTGTACCTGAATGTGACGGAGAGAATGAATCCAAGCTGGAAAACACTCCTCAGGATATTATCCAGGAGAACTTCCCCAACCTAGCAAGGCAGGCCAATTTTCAAGTCCAATAAATACAGAGAATACCACAAAGCTATTCCTCAAGAAGAGCAACCCCAAGACACATAATCGTCAGATCAACCAGGGTTGAAATAAAGAAAAAAAATGCTAAGGGCAGTCAGAGAGAAGGGTCAGGTTACCCACAGAGGGAAGCCCATCAGACTCACAGCAGATCTCTCAGCGAAAACCCTACCAGCCATAAGAGAGTGGGAACCAATATTCAACATCCCTAAAAAAAATAACTTTCAACCTAGAATTTCATATCCAGCCAAACTAAGCTTCATAAGTGAAGGACAAATAAAATCCTTTACGAACAAGCAATTGCTGAGAGATTTCGTCACCACAAGGCCTGCCTTACAAGAGCTCCTGAAATAAGCACTAAACATAGAAAGGAACAACCAGTAACAGCCACTCCAAAAACATACCAAATAATAAAGATCATGGACACAATGATGAAACTACATCACCTAATGGGCAAAACAACCAGCTAGCATAAAAATGGGAGAATCAATTTCACATGTAACAATATTAACCTTAAATGTAAATGGGCTAACTGCCCCAATCAAAAGACACACACTGGCAAATTGGATAAAAAGCCAAAACCCATTGGTGTGCTGTATGCAGGAAACCCGTCTTACGTGCAAGGACACACAGAGGCTCAAAATAAAGGGATGGAGGAAGATTTACCAAGCAAATGGAAAGGAAAAAAAAGAAGGAATTGCAATCCTAGTCTCTAATAAAATAGACTTTAAACCAACAAAAATCAAAAGAGACAAAGAAAGGCATTACATAATGGTAAAAGGATCAATGCAACGAGAAGAGCTAACAATCCTAAATACATATGCACCCAATAGAGGAGCACCAGATAAATAAAGCAAGTTCTTTAAAACCTACAGAGAGACTTAGACTCCCACAAAATAATAGTGGGAGACTTTATCACTCCACTTCAAGATAAAAAATTAACAAGGATATCCAGGACTTGATCTCAGAATTAGACCAACCAAACCTAATAGACATCTACAGAACTCTCCAACCCAAATCCACAGAATACACATTCTTCTCAGCACCACATCGCACCTTCTCTAAAATTGACCACATAATTGGAAGTAAAGCACTCCTCAGCAAATGCAAAAGAATGGAAATCCTAACAAACAGTCTCTTAGACCACAGTGCAATCAAATTAGAACTCAGCATTAAGAAACTAACTCAGAACCACAAAACTTCATGGAAACTGAACAACTGGCTCTTGAATGCTGACTGGATAAACAATGAAATAAAGGCAGAAATAAAGATGTTCTTTGAAACCAACAAGAATGAAAATACAATGTACCAGAATCTCTGAGACACATTTAAAGCAGCATCTAGAGAAAAACTGAGAGAAATAAATGCCCATATCAGAAGCAAGGAAAGATCTATAATCAACCCCTTACAATCAAAATTGAAAGAGCTAGAGGAGCAAGATTGAAAAAACTCAAAAGCTAACAGAAGACAAGAAATAACTAAGATCAGAGCAGAACTGAAGGAGATAGATAATTTTTTAAATTAGAAGTCCTAGTGTCTCTGGATGAAAAAAAAACCAGGGCAAGAATTATGGCACCATGAAAAATATGAATATAGTGATACCGTCAAAGAATTGCACAACCTCTCCAACACTGATCCCTAAACAAAATGCAGACTCAGAAATGACAGATAAAGAATTTAAAGCATGGACTCTAAGGAAGCTCAACACAATCCAAAATGAGGTTAAAAGAAAGCACAAAGAAAATTCTAAAGCAATCCAAGCAATGGCAGAAGATATAAACATCTTAAAAGGAAATCCATCAGAGCTTCTGGAATTCAAAATTCAAAGAATTGCAAAATACAATTGAAAGCTTTATCAGTAGACTGACTCAAGCAGAATAAAGAATATCAGAGTTTAAATACTGGGTTTTTTGGTGATGCATCATGGCTCCCACCTGTAATTCCAGCACTTTGGGAGGCTGAGGCATGAAGACTGTTTGAGCCCAGGAATTTGAGATCAGATCTTGCAACATGGCAAGACTCTACCACTACAAAAATATTAAAAAATTAGCCAGGCATGACGGTATGTGCCTGTGGTCCCAGCTTCTCAGAAGCCTGAAGTTGAGGAACCACTTGAGCCTGGGAGATCAAAGCTGCAGTGAGCCATGATCACGCCACTATACTCCAGACTGGGTGACAGAACAAGACCCTGTCTCAAGAGAAAAAAAAAAAGTTTTCGAGCTGAGCCAGACAAAAATAAAGAAAAATAAATTTTTTTTAATGAACAAAGTCTTCAAGAAATACTAAATATGTAAAGCAACCAAACATATAAATTATTTGCATTTCTGAGAAAGAAGGAAAAAAGGTAAACAATCTGGAAAATACATTTGAGGAAATAATTCAAGAAAATTTCCCTAATCTTACTAGTGGGGGAAGACATCTAGACACAAGAACTCCAGAGAACCCCTGTGAGGTACAATATAAAATAAAAATCACCTGTATTACCAAGGTATATAGTCTGCAAGACTGAACAAGGTCAATGCTAAAAAAAAAAAAATCTGGAAGACAACTAGAGAAAAACATCAGATAACGTACAATGGGGAATCCCATCAAGAAAACAGTGGACTTCTCAACAAAAAAACTTATAAACCAGGAGAAACTGGGGGCCTGTTTTAGGCATTCTTAAAGAAAAGAAATTCCACGGTGGCTCACGCCTGTAATCCCAGCAATTTGGGAGGCCAAGGTAGGTGGATCACGAGGTCAAGAGATCGAGACCATCCTGGTCAACATGGTGAAACCCCGACTCTACTAAAAATACAAAAAATTAGCTGAGCATGGTGGCATGTGCCTGTAATCCTGGCTACTCAGGAGGCTGAGGCAGGAGAATTGCCTGAACCCAGGAGGCAGAGGTTGCAGTGAGCCAAGATCACGCCATTGCACTCCAGCCAGGGTAACAAGAGTGAAACTCCATCTCAAAAAAAAAAAAAAAAAGCAAGAAAGAAAAGAAATTCCAACCAAGAATTTCATATCCTACCAACTAAGCTTCATTAGCAAAGGGGAATTAAAATCTTTCCCAGACAAGTAAGCACTAAGAAAATTTGCTACCACTAGACCAGCCTTACAGGAGAGTTCAAAACACAGAAAAAAAAAAGAATACCTGCTGTCACACAAGCACATTTAAGTATATAGCTTATGAAGCAACTGCACATTAGAAACTAAAAACAGCCAGTTAACAACTTCATGATAGGATCAAAACATCACATATCAGTATTAATGTCGAATATAAATAAACACTCCACTTAAAAGGCAAAAAGTAGCAACTTGAACAACAAAAAGAGACCCATCTGTCCGCCATCTTTAGATCTATCTCAGATGTAACAACACCCATAGGATCAAGGTAAAGGGTTGAAGACAGATTTACTATGCAAATAAAAAACAAAAAAGATCAGGGGTTACTATTCTTATATCAGATAAAACAGACTTTAAATGAAAAACAATAAATAAAAAGGACAAAGAAGAGCATGACATAATGATGAAGGTTCAATTCAACAAGACTTAACTACCCTAAATATGCATGCGTTCAACATTGGAACATAAAGATTCCTAAAATAAGTGCCTCTAGATATACTAAGAGACTTAAGACAACCTAACAATAACGATGGGGGATTTTTTTTTTGAGATGGAGTCTTGTTCTGGCACCCAGCCTGAAGTGCAGTGGCACAATCTCAGCTCACTGCAACCTCTGCCTCTGGGTTCAAGCAATTCTCCTGCCTCAGCCTCCTGAGTAGCTGGGACTACAGGCATGCACCACCACGCCCAGCTAGTTTTTGTATTTTTACTAGAGATGAGGTTCCAGTAGTACATGAAAAGGTAATTCATCACAGACTGTTACCCCAATACCTTTTCCCCTTTACTGATTTTTTTTTATTATTCCATGGTAATAATTCATAGCTGTGTGTACAACTGTATGCTCCTATTCATTACTCATTCTACTCCACAGTACTCATAACCATTAATTACCCCTATTTTTAAAAAATGTTCTCCTTAGCCAACTATGATCTCATTAGTCTTTTTTTTTTTTTTTTGCCACTTCCTCATTCTCTATCCTCCAAGGTGTTGGCAGTCTTTACAGTCTCATTCTTTAAATAGTAAAAGACAACAATGCAAAAGGATTATCATGCACTTAGGTGCTAGGCACTGCATTAAGGGCTTCATAAAAACTCATTGATTCATCATTACAATTTTATGAGATTATCACCCATTTCATAATCCCTATTTCAAATACACACAAAATTAGACAACAGTATAATGAATTTCCACAAATCCATCACTCAGCTTCAACAATTACTTACATTTTGCCAATTTGACTCATTAATCTATACACACACATTTTACCCATTATAGTATTTTTAAAGAAAATTTCAGAAATTATTCATAAATACTTTAACATTTACCTTAAATATTCAAAAAGGTTCAACTGCTTGAACTCCTGCCTCCCAGGTTCAAGCAAGTCTCTTGACAGTAAATACCTTCAATATTTACTTTTTGTTTTTCTGATAAACCTGATTTTATAGCTATACTGTATGATAGTAATAGATGCATCTCTCTGTTAAATGACAGATATCCTGTTACCAAAGTCTAAATTCCTTAGATTTCTTTGGCATATAACTCTAAATATATCAATTCAATACCTTTCCTGCCTTACCCATCTATCACTCATCACTCTCCTGCACTATGCCTTACCCAGCTTAAAACATTTACTATTCCCTGAACACGTCTTGCAACTTTTTTGCTGTGCAAAATGTTCTAGAAGGCCCTGTTCATATCTCACAGAATGCTGTGCATCCTATTCACAACTATTGTGTAATAGCTGATACTGAAAAAACAAAATGAAAGTAAATATAAACTGTACCAAATTTCATTATTCCTCTAGAGCACATAATATATAAAAAGCAAAAAATTAAAATCAAGTATTGTCTTTTTTTTCTCAATTTTATTTCTTATTCCTTAATTCTTCATGTATGCCCTTAAGTTTTGTGTTTGTTGTTGCTGTGTTGTTTGGTTTTGAGGTTTTTTTGAGATAGAGTCTCCCTTTATTGTCCACAAGATCTCAGCTCACTGCAATCCCCACCTCCCAAGTTCAAGCGATTCTCCTGCCTTAGCCCTCCGAGTAGCTGGAATTACAGAAGTGCACCACCAAGTCAGGCTAATTTTTGTATTTTTAATAGAGAGAGCGTTTCTCCATGTTGGCCAGGCTGGTCTCCAACTTCTGGCCTCAAGTGATCCACCTGTCTGGACCTCCCAAAGTACTGAGATTACAGGCAAGAGCTACCGTGTCTGGCAAAAGAGTTAGTATTTCGATGACTCTAACAAATGCAAAACATGGCATTTCACCAGTGGAACACAACACTACATCTCAAAACCTTGCTTTGGTCTCTAAAATTATAAAACCAAAGTAAGTTCTACTATACAAGTGTATGCAGAAAAAACAAAGTCCTCAAAAAATAAAAAGACAATAAACTACCATTCTTAAAATCATCTAACATAAAAAACGATAAAGGGAAAATCAACACAGATTCCAAAAAATTCAAAACATCATCAGAGAATATTACAAACAACTCTATGTACATAAACTAGTAAACCTGGAAGAAATGGATAACTTCCTGGACACTTGTTTCCTCCCAAGCCTAAACCAGGAGGAAGTCGAAACTATGAATAGACCAATAACAAGGTCTGAAGTCGAGGCAGCAATTAAGAGCCTACCACACACAAAAAAAGCCCAGGTACAGATGGGTTCACAGTCAAATTCTACCAGACACACAAAGAGGAACAGTTACCATTCCTTCTGAAACTATTCCAAATAATCCAAAAAGAGGGAATCCTTCCCAAATCATTTTATGAGACCAACATCATCCTGATACCAAAACCCAGCAGAGACTCAACAAGAAAAGAAAACTTCAGGCCAATATCCATGATGAA
>CAUYOR010044177.1:0-12483 GCA_963573925.1 Callimico goeldii
CAATTCTCCTGCCTCAGCCTCCCGAGTAGCTGGGATTACAGGCACACGCCACCGTGCCCAGCTAATTTTTTGTATTTTTAGTAGAGATGGGGTTTCACCATGTTGACCAGGATGGTCTCGATCTCTTGACCTCGTGATCCACCCACCTCGGCCTCCCAAAGTGCTGGGATTACAGGCATGCCCTCTTTTCTGTCTTAAAAGGAAACTCACTTCTTCTCCAAGTCTTACTTCCCGACCTGAGCCATCTATCCTATCTCTTTATTTCCATAAAAACTTTCTAAGCATCTTCTATATACTCTGCTGTGTGCCTTGTGAAGAAGCCAGAGCTGAGCATAGCAACATGATCTTTTGCTTAAACTGCAGTAGGAGAGATAAGACAGATGCGCAGGTCCCCTTGATATAAGGTAATTGTCAAATCTGCCATAGAAAGGTGGAGTGGTGATCAGAGGAGGATTTTGGGGTGGTGGTGCCATTTGAATAGAGCATGAAAGAAAAAATAATTGGATTTAAGTTGTCATAGATGGGGAAGCAGCAGACAGAATGATGCCTGGAATAATAAAAGGAAAATTATCAAGGAGAGCATCAGTTAACTCTATTCAATGAATTCCAAGCCTTCTGAATAGGAATGCAAAGGCAAGACTCCAGCCTTGCTCGAGGGCATGAAGAACACTGACTGCCCCACACTTCATGTGGACTGTGATCAGTAGAAAAGGGGAGTCTGTGGAGGTGGGAGGGGGGAGATTATAGTAATAATGCAAGATCCAGGCTTTAGGAGGAGCAAACCAGGAGCAATGTGCAAAATGGAAGTGAAGAAGAAGAGACAGATGCGGGTTGAATGTTTACAATACCTCAGCTCTCCAGGAGAACTGTGTTCTAGTTCTCCATCCTCGAAGTTGAACTGCTATAGCGGCCCGGGACACGGAAGGAGAGTGGAGATGCGACAGGAACTTACTGAGATGAAAGGGGCTGCAGGACCCACCACACCGGGCTCATTCAACCGGCACCAGTGACTCGCTCTTCCAAACAACACTGCCCTTTGTGCATCTTTTCTTGAACCAGGACCCACAGAAACACACTGACCATTTTCTGGACCTAATTCCAGAAGACACTTTCTCTCCTAGATTTCTCCCACAGGCCTTATAATTATAACTTTTCATTTCATTTAACAAGCCTTTCTGTTTGATTCTCAGTTCCCTGGATCACCTGTTAATCTTTTACATTATAATTCTTCGGAAGTACTACTCCTGGAACCTGCTAGCTGAATGGAATTTACAAGTTGGGAGTTTACTAGGTGGAGTGTTCTAGTTGATGGGAGAGGGGTGGCCCCTCCAGACTCACCTGCTCTTAACAGCTATCCCTCCATGGAACACCCCTTTTCTCTTTGACTTTAGGGTTACATTTTGAGATGTTGGCATCAAACTGCTCAGATGTTATTGTGGGGATGGGATGAAAAAGAAGAAAGGTGTTGGAAGAAGAGAACTAACTAAGGCAAAAGAAACAGAAGTTCCCTAGAAAGACACACACACATTCTCCCTTTATTACTGACCACAGCAGTCTGGAACCAGGACTTACCATAAATAAAGCCAGTTAATTTTTTCTGGATAGAATTATGGTTCATCCTCTGACCTAGCTGGTTCCAGGTCTCACAAAATCTTTTCTATATCATCTAAGCTCCTCATTAGTCCCCAGACCTCTCTCCAACCATGCTCAAGGTCAAGGCTTCCTATTAAAAAAAAATTCTCTGGGCAGAAGAGTGTTTTCAGTCTCTCTCCTTCTCTCCAACGTGAACCATTCTATCTGCCCCCCTTCCTCCCTAGCTTCAAACATGGACGCTGTCTCTCTTCCAACCCTTTCCAACAGACCTTTCATCTGTGCCAACTCTCCAGTTTCTGACATACCATCTTCTTATTGCACCCCCTACATTCTTGAATAGAAGTCACACCCAGACTGAACATGCTGCACGTTTCCTGATTCCCGGGACATTCTTCTTCCATCAGGACAGAGCTCAGTAATGTCCAGTGCAGTTTCAGTGCAAAAGTTACTCCAGAATGATCTCCTTTCCTGTGATGAGCTTCTGATAATTCAATTCACAGGGGGAAAAAACAAAGTAGCTTTCCAAAAGACAGGTTACCCTCTAATTAGGAAGGGCTGACTAAACTCTGCCTGTAGTAATTTATCAATGGAAAGTATAAATAACACAAGACATGATGTAATTGACTGAGATCAACTATTGTCTAATGAATGAATCATCAGGTAGTTCACTTACTCATCCATTCAAGATTGAGGCAGGCATGCTTCTTGCTCTGTGAGTCTACAGATGGATGCTCTATACACACGGTGCTCATGGTCTACTGGGGAAGCAGAAAATAAACAGGTAAATATAAATGTCAGAAGGTTTTAAGTGCAATGGAGAAAAACTAACTTGGGTAAGAAGGATAGGCCTGGCTGGGTGCTGTGGCTCACACCTGTAATCCCAGCACTTTGGGAGGACAAGGCAGGCAGATCATGAGGTCAAGAGATCAAGACCATACTGACCAACATGGTGAAACCCAGTCTCTACTAAAAATACAAAAATTAGCTGAGCATGGTGCCATGCACCTGTAGTCCCAGCTACTCAGGAAGCTGAGGCAGTAGAATTGTTTGAACCCGGGAGCTGGAGGCTGCAGTGAGCCAAGATCGTGCCACAGCACTCCAGCCTGGCGACAGAGAGAGACTCAGTCTCAAAAACAAAAAAAAAAGGAAGGCACCAGGCACAGTGGCTCATGCCTGTAATCCCAGCACTTTGGGAGGCTAAGGCATGTAGATCATGAGGTCAAGAGGTCGAGACCATCCTGGCCAACATGGTGAAACCCTGTCTCTACAAAAAATTCCAAAAGTCACCAGGCGTTTGGCACACACCTGTAGTCCCAGCTACTCAGGAGGCTGAGGCGGAAGAATCGCTTGAACCCAGGAGGTGGAGATTGCAGTGAGCCAAGACTGCGCCACTGTGCTCCAGCCTGGCAACAGAGCAAGACACTCCATGTCAAAAAAAAAAAAAAAGGATAGGCCTTTCTCTTGGATGTAATTTAGTCATTAAAGGACTCACCGCTCAGTTGCCATTTCCGCAGGGCCTGGGAAGGTGAGCGTGGCAGCCGCGGACACGTGCTTCCACTGAAGTTGCTGTCCGCTGACAGCTTCTAGCCGCGGACACGTGCTTCCAGGACACGTACTTCCACTGAAGTTGCTGTTGGCTGACAGCTTCTAGCCGCGGACACGTGCTTCCAGGACACGTGCTTCCACTGAAGTTGCTGTCAGCTGACAGCTTCTAGCCGCGGACACGTGCTTCCAGGACACGTGCTTCCACTGAATTTGCTGTCCGCTGACAGCTTCTAGCCGCGGACACGTGCTTCCACTGAAGTTGCTGTCCGCTGACAGCTTCTAGTTACTGGTGCTTTCAGGGTGTTCCTTGCTCTTTTTTTTTTTAACTATTTTTTTTACTGTAGTAAAATGTATGCAGCATAAATTTTACCACTTCAATCATTTTTCAGATTTTTAAGTGGTGTTAATTATATTCACAATTCTGTGCAACCATCACCACCATCTAGTTCCAAGAATTGTTACCACCTCCAACAGGAACTGTACCCATTAAATGATAACCCCCCATTCCTTCCTTCTGCAAGCCCCGGTACCTTCTAATCTACATCTGTCTCTATGGATTTACCTTTTCCAGACATTCACCATAAGTAGGAGCACACAATATTTGTCCTTTTGTGGCTGGTTTATTTTACGGAGCACAGGGTTCTCAGTGTTCATCCTGGGGTGTGTGTCCATACTTTATTCCCTTCCATGGCCGGATAATATTCCACCGAATGTGCATACTACGTTTTGTCCATCCACTCATCTGTTGATGGACATTTGGTTGTTTCTGCCTCAGCTTTGGAGTGGAGGCCACATGCTTCCTGGATAGCCCTCAGCCAATGACAGAGCACAATGATACAAGGGCTTACCATTTCCCAGGCAGCGTGGGACTCTTCCACAGGCAATCTCTGCAGCCAAAGCTCCCCACTGGTCTAGCTGACACTTTCTCAGTGCAGCATGTGTGGAAATCAGAGGCTCCTCCTCCAATCCTCCTTTCTCCTCCTCTCCCTGAAAGGGTGTCAGACCTGCACTGTGGTCTCAAGGCCCAACCTGCCCACTCCTGCCCCTTCCCCGCTTTACTTTTCACAGGCCTTACCCCCGATACATCTCGAACTCTCCTAAAACTGCCTTCAAGTCTGCTTCCCAGAGGACCAGCCAACACAGAGAGAGAGTGGTCCATGCAAAGACCTTGGGCAAGGGCGTTCCTGGCAGAGGAAATGGGAGGTGTCAAGGCCCTCAAGTGGGGTAGGTTTGGTCAGTTGGAGAAAATAGCAAGGAGGCCATGCTGGCCTGGAGCCCAGATAGTAAAAGGGAAAGAGGGATGACATGAAGTCAGAGAGGTCACAGGAATCGTATCATGCAAGACTTCCTAGGCGGTGGTAGGCAGGATTCTAAAGGTATCCCTCACTATTACTATCTCCCAGTCATTCAATCAACCATTAACCTGGGTACTGCTGTGAAGAGATTTGGCAGATGTCATGAAGATAGCAGACCCTAAACCAGGGAGTGGAACTCCTCTAAAATTAGAGCAATGTCTGGCTGGAGTGAGAGAAATGTGGCTGGAGTGAGAAGAGCAAGGAGGAAAGATCTGAAGTGAGAGAGGGACCCTACCTGCTGTGGGTGGAGGGGCCACCTGGAAAGACTGAGGAATGCAAGCAGCATCTAGGAGCAAGGGCTGCCCTGGGCTGACTGTGAGAAAGGAAATGGAGATCTCAGTGTTACAACTACAGGGAACTGAATTCAGCGAATAACCTGAATGAACAAAGACACACATTCATCTCCAAAATTTTCAAAAGGGAATGCAGCCTGTTGGCCCCTTGCTGTCAACCTAGTAAGACTCAGGGCAGAGAAACCAGCCAAGCCTATGGGACTCTGACCTGCAGAACGAGGAATTAATAAATGGATGTTGTTTTTAGCTGCTAAAATGGAGACAATTCCTTATGCCAGCAATAGGAAACTAATACAAGAGAGCTGGCAAGATGACGGAAGAGGAACAGCTCCAGCCTGCAGCTCTCAGTAAGAACAATGCAGAAAGCAGGTGATTTCTGCATTTCTAACTGAGGTACCCAGTTTATCTCACTCGGGCTGGTTAGACAGTGGGTGCAGCCCAGAGACAGTGAGCAGAAGCAGGGTGGGGTGTCACCTCACCCTGGAAGTGCAAGGGGCCATGGACTTCCCTCCCCTAGCCAAGGGAAGCCTTGAAGGACTGTGCTGTAAGGGACTGTGCTTTTCCCAGTTTTTACAGATCCTATGCTTTTCCCACAGACCAGGAGATTCCCTTACCACCAGGGCCCTGGGTTTCAAGCACACAATTGGGCAGCTGTTTGGGCAGACGAACAACTGAAGGAGTTTTTCTTCACAACTCAGTGGCAGCTGGAACCCCAGAGAGACAGAACCATTCACTCACCAGGGGGCTGAAGCCAGGAAGCCAAGTGGTCTTGCCCAGAGGGTCCCACTCCCACAGAGCCCAGCAAGCTAAGATCCACTGGCTAAATTGTTGCTGCCAGCACAGCAGTCTGAAGTCAACCTGGGATGACTGAGCTTGGTGGGGCGAGGGGCATCCGTCATTACTGAGGCTTGAGTAGGTGGTTTTCCCCTAACAGTGTTAACTCTGACTGTCCAAAACTCACCGCAGAATGGGAAAGTGCCTAGGGCCAGACTGCCTCTCTAGATGTCTCCTCACTTGGCAGGGCATCTCTGAAAGAAAGACAGCAGCCCTAGTCAGGAGCTTATAGATAAAACTCCCATCTCCCTGGGACAGAGCACCTGGGGGAGGGGGCGACTGTGTGTGCAGCTTCAGCAGACTTAAACATTCTTGCCTGCCAGCTCTGAGGAAAGCAGCCAATCTCCCAGCACAGTGCTCAAGCTCTGCTAAGTGACAGACTGCCTCCTTGAGGGGGTCCCTGACCCCTAAGCCTCCTGATGGGGAGAAACCTTCCAGCAGGGGTCAACAGACACCTCATACAGGAGAGCTCCAGCTGGCATCACACAGATGCCCCTCTGGGATAAAGCTTCCAGAGGAAGGAGCAGGCAGCAATCTTTGCTGTTCTGCAGCCTCCACTGGTGATACCCAGGCAAGCAGGGTCTGGAGTGGACCTCCAGCAAACTCCAGCAGACCTGCAGAAGGGGGCCTGACTGTTAGAAGGAAAACTAATAAACGAAAAGCAATACCACCATCATCAACAAAAAGGATGACCACTCAAAAACCCCATCTAAAGGCCATCAGTATCAAAGATCAAAGGTAGATAAATCCATGAAGATGAGGAAAAACCAGTGCAAAAATGCTGAAAATTCCAAACACCAGTATGCCTCTTCTCCTCCAAATGATTGCAACTCCTCTCCAGCTGGACAGAGAGTGAGTCTGACAAATTGACAGAAGTAGGCTTTAGAAGGTGTGTAATAACAAACTCCTCTGAGCGGAAGAAGCATGTTCTAACCCAATGCAAGGAAGCTAAGAACCTTGATAAATGGTTATAGGAACTGCTAACTAGAATAACCAGTTTGAGAATTTAAATGACTTGATGGAGCTGAAAAACACAGCACAACAACTTCGTGAAGCATACACAATTATCAATAGCTGAATCAATCAAGCAGAAGAAAGGATATCAGAGATTGAAGATCAACTTAATGAAATAAAGCATAAAGACAAGCTTAGTGAAAAAAGAATGAAAAGGAATGAACAAAGCCTCCAAGAAATATGGGACTATGTGAAAAGACCTAAGATTGACTGGTGTACCTGAAAGTGACACGGAGAATGGAACCCAGTTGGAAAACGTACTTCAGGATATTATCCAGGAGAACTTCCCCAACATAGCAAGACAGGCCAATATTCAAATTCAGGAAATGAAGAGAACACCACAAAGATACTCCTCAAGAAGAGCAACCCCAAGAAATATAATTATCAGATTCTCCAAGGCTGAAAAGAAAAGAAAAAATGTTAAGGACAGCCAGAGAAAAAGGTCAGGTTACCTGCAAAGGGAAGGCCATCAGACTAACAAAGGATCTCTCTGCAGAAACCCTATAAGCCAGAAGAGAGTGGGGGCCATTATTCGACATTCTTAAAGAATATTTCAACCCAGAATTTCATATCCAGCCAAACTAAGCTTCACAAACAAAAGATAATTAAAATCCTTTACAGAACTTAAACAAATTTACAAGAAAAAAAACAACCCCATCAAAAAGTAGGTGAAGGATATGAACAGACACTTCTCAAAAGACATTTATGCAGCCAACGAACATGAAAAAAAGCTCATTATCACGGGTCATTAGAGAAATCCAAATCAAAATCACATTGAGATACCATCTCACACCAGTTAGAATCGTGAAAATTTAAAAGTCAGGAAACAACAGATGCTGGAGAAGATGTGGAGAAATAGGAACACTTTTACACTGTTGCTGGAAGTATAAATTAGTTCAGCCATTGTGGAAGACAGCATGGAGATTCCTCAAGGATCTAGAACCTTTTGACCAAGAAATACCATTTGACCCAGCCATCGCATTACTGGGTTTATACCCAAAGGATTATAAATCATTATACTATAAAGACACATGCACATGTATGTTTAATGCAGTGTTATTCACAATAGCAAAGATTTGGAACCAACCCAAATGCCCATCAATGATAGACTGGATAAAGAAAATGTGGCACACATATACCATGGAACACTATGTAGCCATAAAAAAGAATGAGTTTATGTCCTTTTCAAGGACATCGATGAAGCTGGAAACCCTCATTTTCAGCAAATTAACACAGGAACAGAAAACCAAACACTGCATATTCTTCTCACTCACAAGTAGGAGTTGAACAGTGAGAACACATGGACACAGGGAGGGGAACATCACACACCGGGGCCTTTTGGGGAATGGAGGGCAAGGGGAGGGAGAGCCTTAGGACAAATATCTAATGCATGCAGTGCTTCAAACCTAGATAACAAGTTGATGGGTGAAGTAAACCACTATGGCACATATATACCTATGTAACAAACCTGTATGTTCTGCACATATATCCCAGAACTTATAGTTTAATAAATAAGAATAATAAAAGGGAAACTAATACATCGGGCATGGTCACATTTTGAGATGTTACTGTAAGTATTGTGAGAAGTCGTCAGAAAATGACAAGCTGAGAAATGACTGTCTCTGATATACGTTTTAAGGGTAGTTCTGGCTATGTGTGGAGACTAGACAGTAGAGGCAACACCAGACAGAAGGTGTCCTAACCCATGAAAAGTAACAGTGGCTTTAGCCAGCATGGTGGTGGCAGCGGTGAAGAGGGGCGGTATCCTAGATGAATTCATTTCAAAGGTAGAGCAGACAGACTTATTGACTGATAATGTGGAAGAAAAATCAAAGTCCAGAGTGACCCACACTGAAAGAATGAAGTGGACATTTGTTTAGGTGGGCAAGGCTGACTGGAGGTGGGGGAGAGAACTGACAATCTCAAATTTGAAATCTCAGTCAGGTACCCCAAACACAAAACTGAAAGGGAGAGGTTAAATTATGCTTGGTAAGAAGAAATGCATGGGAAATATTTCTAAGACTCTTGGATCCTAAGCCAATGTGGATGATGAAAAGAATTCAAGCTGTGGAGAGATGGGATGATGGGTTTAGAAGTGTGGTTTTTGTTGTGTGTTTTGTCTGCCTGTTTCTAAGAGGGAGCTGTTAGCTGTTGTGCGTGGTCTCCCCGCACTGCCACTTCTGGCTGTTCCTACCCGTTTCTCCTCAGGCCAGGAGAACTGAGATGAGACAGGGAAGCCTCCCTCAAGCAACCACTCAAGGAGTTTTTAAAATGTGAAACCTGCATCTAGAAAGCTTAAGTGAGCTGTATCTTCTCAGGAAATCTAGAGGTGTGAGGCAAGTCAACAAACAGCCTTGGTGGTCCAGAGAGGACACTGCTGTGCCTGGGCCTGCAATCCTGGTCAGGGCCAGGGATGTGTAAGTTTGCAATGGGGTCAATCTTGGCCAAGTGGGGGAGAGAGATGGAGAGAGAGCCAGCCTGGGGTTGTTTGGGGCTCAATTCAGTAAAACCACCCAGAGTTCAGAGGACGCCAATAGCTAGCCATAGGAGCTGGACACACAGTGAAGGTCAAACTTCAGAGACTATGGAGAATTGGAGCAGCAAACAACAGAGATGAGTCTTTAGAGGTCAAAAGAACAGCAGGGGAGAGGGGCTCAGTGATATGAAAATACCACCTAAGTGAGTCCAGCTTAAGCAAACTCAGGTGCTGAGGGGCAAAGCTAGCCTGATCCTGTTCTGTTCCCCTTACCCCTCCACCCTGCCCTCTGCCCCTTGCTAGCAACAGGGGAGCAGGAGAAATTGAAGCTCAAAAAGTAGATACAGAAAAGAAATCAAACGTAACCCCTCTCAATTTATCAACTACAGATGTACTAGTTTCTTCATTCTGCTGTAACCAGAAGCTTAGTGTCTTATAACACAAATTGATTATCTAACAGTTCTATAGTCAGAAAGCCAGCACAAGTCTCACTGGGATAACACTGAGGTGTTGGCACTGGAAGCCCTTTCCAAGCTGCCTGCATTCCTTGGGTCATGGTCCCACTCTCCATCTTCAGAGCCAGCAATGGTCAACTGAGTTCTTACACTTCCTCTCTTCCTTGAGGGTTTATATTGGTTTGCTAAAACTGTCCTAAAAAATACAATAGACTGGGTGGCTTGAACAACAGAAATTTATTTCCTTGCAGTTCTAAAGGCAAGTCTGAGATCTGTGTTTCTATCTCAAGGCTCCAGGGTCAATGGTCAACTGAGTTCTTACACTGCTCTTTCTTCTATCTCCTCTTTCCCTCTCTTCTGCAAACCTCTTCTACTTTTAGGGTCCTTGTGATTATATTAAATGCACCCAAGTAATCTGAGATAATCTTCCCATCTCAAGTTTTATAACTTAATCACTTCTGTAAAAATCACAAATTCTGGAATTAGGATGTAGATACCTTTGGGTGGGGCATTTTTTCATCTACCACAGCAGACTTCTAGCTTGAAGCAGGCCTGAGTTGGTAGAAGAAAAAGAATTTGACATTGAATCAGGTTCAAATTGGGCCATTTCAATTTCTGAATCAAGACTGCCTTTACTACCTGATATGGTTAGACCCCACCCAAATCTCATCTTATAGCTCCCATAATTCCCATGTGTTATTGGAGGGACCCAGTGGGAGATGACTGAATCATGGGGTCTGGTTTCTCCTATATTGTTCTCATGGTAGTGAATAAGTCTCATGAGATCTTATGGTTTGATAAGAGGAAACCCAGTTTGCCTGGCTCTCATCCTCTCTTTGCCTGCTGCCATCCATGTAAGATGTGACTTGCTCCTCCTTGCTTTCCACCATATTTGTGAGGCCTCCCCAGCTACGTGGAACTATAAGTCCAATTAAACCTATTTCTTCTGTAAATTGCCCGGTCTCGGGTCTGCCTATCAGCAACATGAGAATGGACTGATACACTATTTAGGATGGCCACTGGGCATTTCTAAGTCCTAAGGATGAGCAGAAAATTTGTGGGCTGCCAGAGTTCATATATGAGAGCAACAAAGGTCTATGGAATCGATTTTAAAGAGATGGCTGAAAACTAAAAGTGAAGTCTGTTTTAACCATGGCATGAGTTGGGTTCATTTATCATACCAATGATAAGTGGAATTGGAGACATCAGACTCCACGGGGAGAAAGTAGAGTTCATGGTTGAATAGACAAGGCCTGGGGTTGAAAGAGAGGGATACACATTTGGGAACATCAGCATAGAGACAGCATTTAAAGCATGAACTGGATAAGACTGTGTGAGGAATGGATGTAAATTAAAAAGTGGGGCTTGAGGGTCTGTATTAGTTTACTAGAACTGTCCTAAAAAAGTACAAATGACTGGGTGGCTTAAATAACAGAAATTTATTTTCTTGCAGTTCTAAAAGCCTAGAGGTCTGAGATCAAGGTGCCAGCAGGGTTGGTTTTTACTGAGGTCTCTCTTCATGGCATGTAGATGCCCCAAATAACACTAAGTGGAAACACTTGTTTTGCTGCATCCCTCCTAGTGGTGTTCCTAATGCCTGACTAGCCACCGAGATGTTTAGCATTTAAATGAGATTAAACCCATCTGTGGGTGCAGAAATGAACTAGGGCCCATGGGTTCTCTGCAAACAAATACGTATTAAAAGGTGAGACTTTTGCATCCTAAACCATGTCAAAACCATCTAAAATAATAAATGAGCACTTGACCAAGGACTGCCAGGAAAAACAGTTTCAAGAAAAGTCTTCTTTAGCTAAGATTCCAAGGAAAAGAGTTGAGCACATAAATTACACCAAGGAAAGGCTGCTTTTTGCTTTGAATTATCTGCATATTTTCAGGCACTCTTTAACTCTGAAGACAGGAAATAATAAAAGTAGGTAACACTCTTGGAGCATAAGAATAGGTTGGAAAGATTAAGATAAGGATAGAGGACAAGGGAACAGGAGATGGGAGGAAAATAATAGCCTCTATTCTATCCTCCAGTCTGGGTAATAGATCATGCTATCTCATGCTTTCAGGTAATGAGGCTAGTGTTGGCCAATGAGTGTGGCCAAGGAGGAAAGATGATCTGTAACAGACAGAATGAGTGTGTTAATCAGGGTTATCCAGGAAAACAGAGCTGGTTGACTATATAGGAGAGATTTATGTTAAGGAATTGACTCATACCATTATGCTATGGGCCTCAGTTTGTTTCTGCACCCACAGATGGGTTCAATCTCATTTAAATGCTAAACATCTCGGTGGCTAGTCAGGCGTTAGGAACACCAAATAGGAAGGATGCAATAAAACAAGTGTTTCCACTTAGTGTTATTTGGGCATCACCATCCACATCATACAGGAAACGGAGTGACAAACACCAATTTGAGAAAGGAACACAATGAAGCCATATAATTGCATTTTGATGACAAGTCCAAAATCTATAAGGCAAGGCAGCCTACTGGAATTTCAGGCACAACTTGATGTTGCAATCTTGAGATCAAAATCTGCAGGCTAAGAGTCTCTATGTTAAAAGTCTTGAGGCAGAATTTCTTCTTCCAGAAATCTTAATCATTCTTGTAAGTCCTTCAACTGACTGGATGACGTCCACTCACATTGTGGATGGTAATCAACTTTGCTCAAAGCTTCCTGATCTAAGTGTTAATCACCTTCACAGCAACATCCAGCTTGCATTTGATAAAACTACTGGGCACCACAGCCTAGCTAAGTGGACTTAGAAAATTGGAGTCGGGCTCAAGATGGCGCAGTGAGAACAACCCAGGATTGAAGCTCTCGGTGAACGCACGGAGGGTGAGTCAGGGCTGCATTTCCAGCCGGATTTTTGTTGCTCACAGAACGGGGATGGGGACAGGACACCAGCACAG